>JASAMV010007506.1:0-14718 GCA_030248065.1 Rhynchonema sp. JSB1_4
AAAAGAGCTCGCGCCGGGAATATGGTTCAATGTCTACTGTTCGGTATCAAACAGCTCAGAACACACTTACGTTTATTCCAGTGCCTAATGAAACATCAGCAAAGTCGTGCAAGCTAGTATCGTTCTTTTATGCCAGTCAGCCAGGGAACCATATTTCTTTTATGCCCCTTGGGGCATTTTTCTTTCTTGTGTGTTACATGTCCAGCGCCTTACCCCAATGAATGCCGGAACCTTAAAAAATAAAGTGCGGAAAACTACCGTAACCCAGCAGCAGAACTGACCGTTTTTGGACTTGTCGCACTCCTGATTGGCTCTTAATCGGCTGTTGATGGCACGATGATCGAGCTCCCGAGCTGACGATTTGATGTCCGCTGTTGAAGTCGAAGTCGTTGAAGTCGGTGGATTGCAAAAAGAAAAATGAATGAATCTCTGGACAACAACCCGTATTTATACCTGCTCGTTTCTCTTAGCTGTTGGAATGGATCTAGTACGGTATGATACGCTATTCCTTATTTTTTGGGCAATAGTGATTGTCGCCTGGCATAATACAATATTATGATAGAAGTACTGTAAGACAAATGGTTATGGAAACGTGCAGGATTATCTAGCAACTGGTCTTCTTTTTGTGAAACATTGAATACGGGTACTTGTGCACAGGGTTGGGCAAAAAAAACGACGGCGTTTTTTCTTAAAAAAACGACGTTTTTTTTACAAAAAACGCCTGGGTCGTTTTTCGTTTTTTTTTAAATCCTGAATTTCCTTGATTTTCCCTGATTTTTCAGGGAAAGTACCCTGATTACCAAGGAAAATCAATTTTTTGTCCCATTTTTTTTTCAAAAAAATTTCGACCAAATTTTACTTTGTCGAGATACGTCGATATACGGAGTTTGACTTTCAATGATGACCCCGGCCAAAGTTGGTCCCATGATGCCTGTCTGATATGGGATCTTAGCAACTCGCTAGAAAAGGGTTGAAACCCGTTTATTTTGCCTCAGAACACATAGAATTACTTCATTTAACCACGTTTTCTTCCCAACATGAGCGTTTTCCAATTTTTTTGGTGGCATATTTTGGTCATCTGGGCGTTTTAAAAAAAACGCTTTTTTTAAAAAACGTTTTTTTAAAAAAAAACGATTTTTTGGAAAAAAACGTTTTTTGCCCAACCCTGCTTGTGCATACCTGGGATAGTCAGAGTATACATAAGGAATTCATTGTGGAAACAGTGAACATGACTGAAATGCAACCGTTGCCGCACAATCTGCACCCAGTGCAAGTGGACACATTGCGAGTAATGGCATTCAACACAGAAGGGAATGGGCAGAAAGATCGAACAGGGAAGGTAATCGAGGATATTCGATCCAGACATTGTGTTCATATGTACGTACAAGGTCGGTCTGGCGATCGGATTTGTCACTGAAACAATTGCTGCAAAAACAGACTTAATTTCAGGTAGTTTGAGCGTTGCATTGTAGATTGAGCAAACAGTTTACCACTACTGACATAAATGGGCACGATAACAAAGATGAGCCTAATTTGTTCGCTAGAAAGCGTCATGTTTTAAAACATCACCAAAACAGCGCAGGAGCCTGACACAGGGTGATATTTCCGAAACGGTGTAAAGGTGAGTTGGGTGTAAAGGTCGGCGTAAGCTCAATCGAAAGCTCGGTCGGTGTCAGCTCGGTGTAAACATGAAACATTGCCTGCTGTTAACGTGGAATGTATCATGTTTACACCGAGCTGACACCGACCGAGCTTTCGACCGAGCTTACACCGACCTTTACACCCAACTGAGCTTTACACCGTTTCGAAAATGCCACCCACAGTCGAAATTGAACCTCGGCCAATCGTCCGACATCGATGAAACACAAACCTTGGACCGACGTCAGCAATGGTGAAGAGGACCATGACAGTCGACAAAATCTAGAATGGCACAGTGCACAACGACGGTCATAACGCCAATCACATGCGTGCCGACGACGCCGTGCGCGTTCGCTTGGCTTAGTTCGCTGTGTTTTCATGTACATAATCGGCTTTGTGCATGTCTTCAGTACATGAACGCGTTGATCGACGTTCAAACGAAGCGTGCGCGTCTGATGAAAGGACGAACGAGCAAAAGTTGGAGGACACTACCCGATTTCAGAAAACTTGGAAATACGTCCCGTACCAACTGATGGTCATCAAGTGAGTGAAGGGAACAACGTTTAGATCTTGACTTACCGTGGTTGCAGTTGTGCAGAGTTGTTCAACACATTTCAGAGGTCAGATCCTGGCTGCTATGGACAGATTTGGCGAAAACAACAGGACGGATGTTGCGCTCAAAGCGTTTCAACGCGCGGCACAGATCAACCCGATTGCTAGCCAGCCGTTCATAATGATGGCGTAAGTGCGCTGCCTGCTTCTGTTCACGTGTGGATCAAAACACCTTACAAATCGCCCTTGCGGCGAGATTTAACAGCAGCTCTCGCTGTTCTCGACCACAATTCAATGCCTCCATAAAGCGCACGCACGTGCCCGTTGGGAAGGGGACGAGTTTCTCCAACTGGAACTGAATCGACAGATCGAAAGTTTCATGGATCGGAATGACACCACCACAAACTACGATGCGCCATCGTTGGCCGATATTCAAATTGACGTTGGTGATCGTGTCAGACTGTTCAAGCATTCCACTCCAAGAGTCGATCATGTTTTGGCCTCTTAGTCTCAGTGACAATACGGTATGACTGAACTTTGCAGTATCGCAAGTATACGCCGCGACGACAACTCCATTCCACCACGCATGTCCCAATCGAATGAAAGTCAGCCAGGCACACCGATTCAGCAGGACGCCAACAGCGGTCCGCCGTCGCCAGCCGCATCGCAAGTGTCGATGCTGACCGCAGTGCCTCAAGCGCCACCGAGCACCCGCAAGAGTGCACGATTGGCTCGACGACGGCACGCCACGACTCGAGGCCCTTTCCATCCGAGCCCGGATACGAAACAAAAGGTGCGCTGCTCGGCTTAGCACAGTTCGTTTGCCACACAACCGTTGTTTTGTTGTTACCATGCCCATTTCAAAAATAGTGACCATGCGACCCATTAATGCGATCCGTTGAATCAAGAATTATATTGAAGGCAAAGGAGACTGAAGCGAAAGTCGATTTATTCGGCTTTGATTTTGCTATCATGCCCATACGTAGTAAACAATGAAACACCCAACTCTGATTTTATAGTAGTTGTTTGAGCGCTGAAGTTCACGATTCGTTTCGAAGGTCACGATTCACCCATTTCAGGTTCTGGAATTATCGGATTTGGAGCAGAAATACACGGCAGCGATCGAAGAAATGGCGGGTTTTTCCGCGCAACATGCGAAAAAGATGAACGAGTTGAAACATCAGTTGCAGGAGGGAGGCGCCGTTGTGTCCGCTGCACAACAAGGCCGAAGCATATGGGACGCGTACTTGAAAGGTGGTTTTGCACCACGCCCAACATTCAGATTTTTTCCCAATATAAGAACCACATATAATAAACCATATGCGTGCAATCCACATTGTTGGCTGTCAGCACGATATTTGTGCCGAACGAGGCGTCGCCGGTGAACATCGTCCGCGAACAGGAGATCGACGACGGACTGGCCGCAAGTGAGATGTTCGCACTCGCTGCAGTGACACACATCTTGTTGTGGGTGAATGCAGTAACACTAATTTGCCTCACAATCTACACATTCGCGATCAGAATTGACTTGGGGGTGAAGTGGGCTTCATCCCCTTTGAGGCCTTGTTTTGAAATTGGATAATGAAAAGGATTGATTTCTGTGTTGTTTCGACCTGCTTCAAAGTTGCCCATTGATTGTTCTGGAATAACTACTTTTGCGCTGATGGAAGTCAACATATGTATAGTCTAGTAACAGCTAACGCAGAATTTATGGCAACCACATTGCCTGATTGGTAAAGCGGAAAATCCAGTGATAGGCTTGCCCGGTTTCAGACCGGAAGTTCGCAGACATTTTTTCTTTTTCTTTTCTTTCTTCTTCTTCACTTCAAACTCGGCTTATTCAACGCTTTGGTGCCTTCAAAATGTTTTTTAATTTTTGGCTGTCAGCCACTTCATAGGATTGCCTTCTTTTGTGTCGTTATGCAGAAAAATTCATGTTTTGGCCACCTTTTTCTCTTTCTTTCTCTCGCGGTTTTTTGCTTGCTACCGTAACCCCAATCGAACCATTCCAATTTTCATGTCTGAAGCGAGCGCGCACGTTTTCCGCTTTACGGATCAGGCAGTTTGACTGCCATAAATTTTGCGTTAGTTGTTGTCGGACTGGATAAATTTTTGATGACTTCTTGATTGTAAACTCCGTCAACTAAACCTGCTGAAAGTTTGTGCGTCCTTTTATTCAAAAACTGCAAAATCATTCAACATTTCCAGGGTTTCACGATGCCGCGCTGCAGAGAATTCTGCCACGAACATGGCATCGTGCAGAACAAAATCGAAAACTTCCGCAAGCGCATCGCCTCCAACAACCTGAAATCGGTGGTGATGAAGAAAATCAAATCGTGACCAGACGGATTTGTCAACAGTCTGTATTGTCGAAAGAAGCGAAATAACCCATGCCCGGGTCCTCAAGCAGATCTACATACCCACCATTTTCACATCGCATTCCCTCTTCAAAGCCGGCATTCGCAAAAATTCGGTTGCCTCGTAAATGGTTTACATTGGTAAACATGGTCAACATGGTACATGGTAAACATTGGTTTCTCGACCTGGCTCTGAACCTGTACCTTGGTATACAATACAGTATTTCTTCATATTTTTTTTGTGATTCTATATTATGTACCTTATGGATTCCATTTGACGTCGGATCGAGTACATGTATATACCATGTTACAACAAAAGCACCTGTTAAAAGAAATAAACGTCCATTCCTGATAAACGTGATAAAACTGTGATAAACACCCAGGGGTCAGAGCACCTCTAAAAAAACAAACGCCGGGCGTTTATTAGGATAAAATCTATCAATTGTCTGGACAAACATGTTCATCATACGCTATTCACCTTCTTACTGATGTTTAAACTACTCTCACGAATGCATGGTGTTTAATCAACCATGATAACAAGTTGGACAATCCATCGACGTGTGTGATTCAATTTTGTCCTGTCACGTCATCCACAGTTTTCAAAAAAAAACGCACGCGAAAAATACAGCGAGCAAGTATCGGGCGGGAGTAATATCCGTCAGAAGCCGAAAAACCCGCCTTCAGAGTGCCATTCTTATTGTATCCGCCTTGTGCTTCATGTGTGTTTACTGATCCTCTGAGGTTAGGCCGATTTTATGAGATTTGCGCCCCTGAACAACGAGCGTAAAAACCGTGAGCAAATTGTGAACTCCGATCCACTGGGACTCATAATTATCAGGAGGACCATAACATGGTACAAGAATTACACGACCGCAACGTCAAACTTTCTCAACACGTAAGAATTGTACTGTGCTTTCGAACAAAAACAAATTTAGAATAATATTTACCACGTCGATGGCTTGATCGGCGTTCCCTGTGTTGTCGGCCTGTAGATATTGTATGTACGTGATTCTAATCACCGGTAATTAGTAGTCCGGAGGAGGAGCGCCAAAGCACTAATTATGTATGGTGTGGTCATGCTGCGTGTTTTCAAATGTTGCTGCAAAACAAACACAACTTTCGTGCGCGTGAGTCATTATTCTAGTTTTACAGTTTCTGCGATAAGAACACGCATAAACCCTGTTTAGTATTGTGGACGACATGCATGGAGTATTTTTGGAATATAGATAAAAGAGTGGCAGCAAAAGTTTGTGACTCCGCCGCCGTTTCCCGGACGTCAGGTCCCGATGGACCCATCTCACAAGCGCAAGTGTACGTGTCACTGCCCCGTAGTTTGTCGAGCAACGATGCAACCCCGTGAGAAACGATTCTACAACTTGTGCGCGGTTTCAGGCACAGTAGTTGCAAAAAAGTGAGGATGCTGTAAAAATCTTTGATGCGCACACGGAACGCATGGGATACTCATCCGCTTGAACTTCTCAGCGAGGTTCTTGGTCCTTTGACTTCTTGTTTGCTTCACGTATACGATACCACTACAAATGTATATGTGCCGCTGGGTTCTTGTTGTTCGAATGAAAATACTTCTCAAGCCATCTTTCACTTCGCCCCATTTCGACGATATCCATGTTCTGGTCCCATTACTTATGCATGTTTTTGGAGAGTATTCACATATCTATTACGTTCGACGTTTGGATGTGCGCCACAAGTGACAGTGATAGCACTCTCTTCAAATGTGTTGTGACCGCATTCTCTGCCCGCCAGAACTAGCCCAGCCATGGTGCCTTTTCGCCTTCCATACTGTACTATTTTTGTGCTCCACCGTGTTTCGCCCGTATCATGTGTATAAGTGAAGTATACACCTTATTTAATGCAACGTAGCCACACGTGTTTTCCGTGTGCGCATGCTGTCAGAGTGAGAGCGTATGAATGAAAATGGAACCCACGGTTTGGCTCGGCATGACTGGAAACTCGCTCTTGCCGGCGCCAAGCTGCTACATACACATACAGTATGTAATGTATGTACGTGCGTTGTGCTATATTGATCAAAACACGAGTACGCATATGTGTACGTACGTATATGTACCACCGATACCGTGCGGTAAACGTGCACAAGCAAGGGTATACAGCAACGCAGGCTTGAGCGATGACTCAAATAGACGCGCACGAATACTTCATATCAGCCACACAACAACAACAACGGAGTCAATATGCATGTATCGGAACACACATTGCCTCGATGCTTTAATTCTGATGCGGCCGCGTACCATCAAATTTCAAAGACCTAGAACGCAGCCATGCGCTTGTCCTGTGCCGCGAGCGCACAGAAACAAACAAACGCCTGCGTGCCAAACCCAGCAGAGCGTGCGGACGAAATTTTTCGGCAGCAGACACCGGGACGCGCGACCCCGCGCTGGCGCTGGCGTGCGCGCTCACTTTGCGTGGACAGTTCCAGACTGCAGTGGTCCTGCGCGCTCCGTTGTCCCGCCGAGCAGTGGCCAAATGGTCCAAAAGTGCCTGTGTGTATTTTGTATCTGTGTAGGAGTTGTACTTTAGTGTCGCCTCTTTAGCGTGGCCCAAAGAATACACAGTGCCCGCCCCTTACATGAGCAATATGGCAACCCACTGATTAGAAGCGCGGTTCATATGGTCCAACGTGTGCGGTGTGTGGACGCGATGAAGCGTGCTGAAGCACACATACGGTCACACACTCTGATGTCACGGCTTACGCAGAAGCGCACGATGCGCCTTTAAAGGTGCTGGTTAACAACCCTTCGACCGCGCTTGATCTTGGGGGGGTAGTATATATAAACAAAGTTTGGACATCGTGTTACTCGACCCTAATCTGGTGAGCCGATTGGTGCTTCCTTTTTCCGGCCACGTTGAATTGCCCTCGTGAAAAAAACCGAAAAAATTGAAACGCTGCTGTGACACAATAGGCTGTTTAAAGTTTGACATAAGTGACAGCAACCTCCAACAGTGTGGAAACGATGAAATAGCTGTTGAACGTCCGCATTGTTGAATAAAAAAATAAAAGGTTTCAAAAACCTGGCCGTTTTTGTTAGGATTTTTACTCGATATTTAAGCATCTGTGGTGAATGAAATAAGTTGTCAATTACAAATAAAAATCCTCTAATTATAGTTTTTTGTTTGTGCTCCCAGTTTTCAAAACCTACACAGCTCAAAATGTTTACCACAACATGCGAAGGCAGCCATTCCACAGCACACACCAACGACAACACACAGCCGGCACAGCGACAAACAGTAATGTTTCAGCTGCAAGCTTTGTTGTGTGTGTGCGCTGTGGAATGGCTGCTTGCGCATGTTGTGGTAAAATTGTGTGAGCTGTGTAGGGTTTTGAAAATGGGGAGCACAAACAAAAAACTTGATAATTAGAGGATTTTTATTTGTAATTGACAACTTATTTCATTCACCACAGATGCTTAAAATTATACGAGTAGAAAATCCTAAAAAAAATGGCCAGGTTTTTGAAACTTTTATTTTTTTATTCAACAATGCGGACGTTTCAACAGCTATTGTGCATTGGGTTTTCGCCTGTTGGAGGTTGCTTCACTCTAGTGTTAAACTTTGAAACAGCCTATCGTGTCAAGAGCGTTTAAATTTTTTGGTTTTTTTAGAGGGCAAACTTCAACGTGGCCGTGAAAATCAGGAAGCAACAATCGGCTCAAATTAGGGTGAGAAAGATGTCAAACTTTGTTTATATATACTACCCCCAAGATCAAGCGCGGTCGAAGGGTTGTTAACAGCACTTTAAAGGGCTCGGGACATAACGAAGGAAGGGTAGCAGGACATATTGTTACACGCGTTGGAAGCATTCCGAAGCTATGTCACGCAAAATTTTAAGCCCTTGGAGGTTGCTATCTCTTGGTAGAGGACTTTTCGTTCAGAAAAAAGTGAACTTTTGCAAAATTGGAACGACGGTGAGAAACAAATGAGTTGAAGGTCAGAACACATGGTAGGATTACAGCTTTCTAATAGCTTACCATCACAACTTCAGTCGCTCAAAGCATTGCTTCACAGGTGAGGGTGGAAAGTTGAAAAATCGGCTTATTTTTGAGAATTTGCCTAATTTTGAGGCCACGTTAGGTGGGAATAGAATGCAATGGGGAAATAGAGCATCGTCGAAAGTACAGAAAATAAGGTTTTTAAATTTTTTAACTATGGCTGGCTCGTGACAGGTAAAAATCCATTAAATTGTCGCTAAATTAGGTGGTTACATTCATCGCAGAATTGTGAAATAAAGGCACAGATTGATATTGAAAAAAAAATGGAGAAAGTGTTTTAATATAAGGTAAAGGTCTAATCTCTGGGGGTAATGATATGATATTAGTATAAATGTTATTGTTAAAGCTATCGAAATGTGATAGAAAATTATTGGAGGCTTTAATGTATATAAAGCAAAATTTAGTTAAGGGAGGGTTAAATTGCTTTTTTGCATTCTGGAATGAAGTCGTCACGTGTGGATTTGGATTTTGTTTTTGTCCATAAAGAGATAGATGGGATGTATAATGTTATAGTAATTAGGTATTGTTTGATGCTATTAATATGATAGTTCTTGAAGAAGACTTATAGAATATCTTATTCAGGCTGGATGGTGAGCAGCGGACCATGGGGTTTGAAGTTTGAAACTCATTAGATTGTTGGACTGTGCGTTTATTGCTTTCTCGTTTTAATGAATGAATAGTGGCTTATTTATATAATTTCGTCAATGATGAATATGCAGTTAGTGGAATTTTTAGGTCTTTTTGGCTGTCCGCCGCTATATAAGTGTTTTAAAATTTAAAAACTTATTTTCTGGTACTTTGAAATGCTTATTTTTCTAATGCATTTTCATTTCTGCAACACAAGCGCGGCCTCAAATTTAGAGACAAATTGTGTTTTGAAATGTGGCGATTTTTGGATTTGCACTCAGAGTGGAATGTTTGAGCGACTGAGTTCTTGTATTGTGATCTGCCGTGTTTTGTTTTTTTGGTTTGGGTGTGTGTCTTTTTTTGTGGCGTGAGTGCGTCTGGGTTAATTTGGGGTTGTATGTGTTTTGTTTTTTGTTTGGCCCAGCCCTTTAAATACGCTTTGTAAGCCTCACACGTGTGTATGCACTGATTTCGGTGCGTTGTAGGGTGCCTGTTCATAACGCATTTGACGCTTTCCTCTGGAACACATCTATGTAGCACTTCCTTACATGCAGGTGTACCTCGGGCCTTCATTTCCCGTATGCTCGCTACTGGATATGGCTTATTCGGTTTATCTTCGCTCACCTTTTGTCCTGAAAAAGCCACAGCGTTTACTCGACGCTCGTTCTTATTTCTTACTCGCTCGGTCCGGGCCAAATCAATCGCATATGCAAACACAATAAAAGGTTACAATCCAACCGCCTGCTGCTCCTCTTCGACTGTGACTACCTCGTGCCCCACTTATTTTTAGCGATCTGACTCGTGTTTTTTTATAAAAAAGGTCATGGAGCCAGACGCGCGAGGGCCGTCTGTATTTGACAAAACTATGTTTCCTTCATTTCACTTCGCACACCAGCTCAGTTGCATTTGGGCTTACACTCCCAGTTCGGTGCGCATGCGTGCACTTTATTTCTTACTTCTTTGTTGTGTTATCTGCTGCAAGTTTGTGACCAAAATACACGCGCGCACAGAGCCGTTCGATTTGGGGTCCCATGGGCTTCAGTTTTGCCTGGCTGTTTGCTCTGAAGTCGTTAGCCACCGGCAGACGGCTGTGCGCTCCCACCAGTTTTTGGTAACGTTTTCGATTATTTTTATCCTGCGTATTTTGTACACGCAGCATGATCTGAATTTTTATTTTGATCTCCTGATCATATCATATCCTATTTTCTAGTTAATTAAGGTCGTGTGGGTAATTAAGTATACCACGCAAAGCTGCAACCCACGTAAGTGAGCGCAGACACAACTGGGCAATAATTCATTTCCGCTGAACATTAATCGGCACTTGCTAAATTCACACTTGCGGGTTAGACAGTAATGATCATGAAGAAACGTTACACCATGGTCACCGATTCTGCTAATTTTGCGTGACAAGTTTGAGCCTTTCTATCCAGTTCTAGTTTCTGCTTCTGTTCGAGAGCGGTCTTCGCATGGTAAATTGTAGCTGAAACGGAATGAATTAATTCTGATTGCAGTTTTGAAGAAGAAGCGCCGCTGTCCGCTGGAAAGACAGCTGCAGAACAAAAATCAAAGCATTGTTCATTTATTTATTTATTTATGGAGACTAACCAACAATTATCACCATCCGATTCCTCACAAATACAATCACAAGCAAGTTGAAACATCATGTTCAAGCGATTCTATGACACGGTGAACACAACGGTGTATGGTGTGACGCCAGAGCCGGCCGAATCTGAGAAAAAAGAAAGTGAGGTCGAAGACACGCTCATCAAATTGGCCACGAAACGGCCGAGACGCGAACTGCACCGACAGAATGTGCCTGTCGGCGAAACATCACAGTCGCGATTATTGATGATGGAATCGCTCTCGAAAGGTACGTGTCTTGGGTGATGTTTCATGAATATGTTGAGGATAAATGTTTTGAGATTGAAATATAAACAAAAATGTTTCAGAAACGTTCGAGGTGCGGGGTCGATCCGAGTCATCATCAACGGAGCAGCCGCCATGGGACAAGCCCACGACCAGTGCCCTAACGCCAGTCTCACCGCGCTCGCCAAAATCACCCGAAATTCAGGAGTCGAAAAGCGAAATTGACCCGTTCATGTCGATAACGGCGCCCGTTTTTGCCAAGGTGCGAGCACACTACAGATTTTTATCGTTGTTGTACAGTCACATTTCGAAATTTCATCAAAACCAGATTCGGTCAATTTGGGAACCAAACTTGATATACGTCATGCCACCCACCATTATTCAGGGTGACAAATGAGAAAACGACCAGATGCCTCGCTGGTACCTTAAAATAGACACAGCATTCAAATATAATTTCTAGACATACATATGTATCAAGGACCTATACATGAGAACACGGTCCCAAATGAATAGGAACCCAAAAAAAAGAAATGGCGAGACATGCGGTATTCAGGTTCGAATAAAGCAGAAACGCGGTGCGTCAGCGGATGCGCCCGAAAGTCGATCGCCCGACACCAAACCCGACAATCCGTTTCGATATCGATCCAAATGGCGACAACGTCGTACGCAACAGCCGTCGACGCAGGAGACACTTGATCAAGGAATGGAGCCAGCACAACAAGAGGGCAGACAACGGTCACCGGTCACGCCCAGTGCACCGCACGTAAGCCAATTGAGTTAGACATCGGTAAAGTGAATTGATCACGCACACGAGAAGAGAGTTTCGCAGAATATTTTTTTCTCCAAAAAACTATGCTGCATTCCAGTTGGAGCACCAAACCTCCCTGTCCGACAAATTCTGGGCCGCTCTGCACTCACCCAGACGTCATCAATCAACCAGCAGCAGTGAAACATCAGCTAAATCGCCGATCGCAAAGACGATGGTACAAATCGACCCGTCGGAGTCGAATATCACGGATGAAGAAGCGAAACAAATCGCGGCCGTGTTGGCACGAGCGCACGAATCGAGCAAGCGGGCACAACAGATTCCGGTGGGTTATCAGTCGTAAATTGAAAATAAAGCAATGATCATAATTTGCCAAGGTTGCACGACTACGATCACAAAGAGTCATTTTGCTCAAGCAATTTTCAGGTGATGCCAACGAGAGCCAAATCAGTCAGTCCCAGTCGACTGGCAGCTTTGACTGAAGCTGTATCAAAACCAGCTCCGAAATCAACGGTTGAAACATCAGCCGCACAACCACCTCAACAACAACAACAACAACAACAACAACAACAACAACAACAACAACAGGAGAGCACCGTTGGTTGGGTGTTCAACCGTTTCATGAGCTCAATCTACGGCCCGCCAAGCGAACAACCGCCGCAAGAACAAAAACCGGACGAACAAAAAACCATCCCCGAAGAAAGTATCCAAAGTCCGTCTTCGGAGTCCACTGTCAGCGGAGGAGTTCCGATTTCGCGATGGACTGCGGATCAGAATGACGATGTGTTCGTTCCGACAGTTAATGAGCCCGCCGATCAAACCGTAACCCCGTTGGTGGACAAGCCCGAGACGTTCCCGTCCTGGAGCGACAGTAGCAACGGTGGTGGCGAGCCTTTGACACCCGGCCTTGGCACATCAGGCGACGGAGTGGTGATCGATCCGGCTACATTGTTCAAATCGTCAACATCAACGAGCGACGATCCACGATCGCCGGTTGCGCCTGATGTTTCACAGCAAGCAGACAGAACGGAGCCGCCACAACTCAGCTTGCCCGTGCAGGAAGAGGTGGGGTGAAAATCTTTGCTGAGAAGATGTTTATTTTTTTAATCCCATGCTCAACATGCGACTTGTGTTCCAGGTTGTATGCGAGTATGCCCCGTCCGTGTTCGTCTACCGTTCCGTCCGCCTACGTGGGCACGTCCGCAGTCACAGTTTCATTCATCGAAGACAACACGAGAAACAACAACAACAACAAAAACAACAACAACAACAGCGACAAGCCAGTCAGCACCACATACAAAGTGGCGGACTGTTTTCGATGATATCCGGTGCCGGTCGGGGCACGCGAGTGCTCGGGGGCCTCCATGTCGATCGATTCCACGCACGATTTCGATGTTTCGGACATGTTGGGTGACATGAATGCTGAGCAACAACGAGTCAGGTTCGAGATTAACTTATTGCAGCATGAAAAACATTAACAACATCGTTTTCTCAAATGTAGTTAGATCCATACTTATAGCCGTCTGCCCAAATGGGCGACCACCACAGCTGGTGGCTGCACCTCCACTTCATCGACGTGCATTGACCACTGAGAGTACGTTGTCGCAGGATATATCGATCGCGGATGGCTCAACATCGAGTGTCGCCGGCACCAGTGCTGCCGAACAAGCCTATCAGGGCGTCCGACAACTGGTTGGATCCGTCTCAAACAGAAAGCGGAACAGTCGGGTGAACAGTTTCAGGTACACAAGCTTGCATTTGACTGAATATTCTCTTTTACTCCTTTTTTTCTTCTTGCATTGTGTTGTTACATTATCGGCAGTCTAAACACTCGATGCAGGAAACCGAAGAGCACTGTTTTGTCCAAATCTCAAGATAATAGGCTATCCCCCGAAATTCATTGCACTTGTGTCACGCGCAAGGCCACGCTAACGACGTGGTATACCCTCCCGCCGTTTGCAGCGCACCCTGCTCACCCGTCTACCCGTGTTTGCCTCATCCGCCCGTCCTGACGTGTCGCGCACCCCGTCGCCCGACGAACAACGCACACCCGTTCGGTGGTTACCCGTCACTCGTCGGTAGTGGCTCACCGCAACATCTTAGCCCCGCCAGCGCACCGTGGCAGGATGTACATGAAACGCAAATCGGCTGGCCAGTCTTCCAACGGCAGCGCAGCGCCAGGTTCAACATTACTCTCAAGAATTTTGTTTTTGATTATCAAACTGAAATTTCAAATGCCCAGCACAGCGCAAGTAATATTGCAAAAGCGTGACCAAGAAAATCCTGTCATGTACCCCAGGTACACAGACTGTGCTGCGCTTCATAGAGCCGGTACCCACACCTCAGTTGTAGGCCAGATTGAGCCTTCTGCATCGGCCTGCAGAATTTAGCATGCGAGGAAGTATGTACTGTATGTGGCCAAACACATAACGGCAAACTCTAAAACCGGAAAAAGGTCAACAAAGAAACAGCTGAACAATTTTTTGAAAAAGGCAAGCACGGTCTTGGAACAGAAAAGCACCCAATGAAACGAGCTTATGGGTGCGTTTGCCCTGTGGCGCCCCGTTCAGAAATGCACGTCACGCTTTCGGGAACATTTTCACATGTATAGTCCAACCATCAGCTCATGAGACTCCGGAACTGAAGCTGACTTCGCCAGATCCAATCATACTCCGCTCCCACGTAAAACAGAGACAAATTCGAAAACAAGCGAAACAGAATCGGGTTTCTTTTGTTTTCGAAACACGTGGAATATTGTTGGATCCTTCGAAGACAACTTCAAAAAACGTCTCATGAGCTAGTGGTTGGACGATACGTATGTTTTTGTGCTGCGTGTGTATCACACACTGAGGAATTTTTAGAAGCAAGGCAAGACCAGAGTGGTTTCGGG
>JASAMV010007507.1:0-24259 GCA_030248065.1 Rhynchonema sp. JSB1_4
GCCACAAGTCAATGCGAAGTTGCAGTGTCTTTTCAAAATAACTTCTCATTCTCGTTGTCAGCAACAGACCGACACTTTACTCGCTCCATAGACAAGAGGTCGTGGCATGAGGGTGCTCAGCTATGCTAACAAAACCCATTTCACGCACTGTACAACAACGTCCCTGATGTTTCAAGGTGTTGCTGACCAAACCGGACATCGACGATGACCAGCGTCGTCGCGGCCTGATGTCGACGATTGAGAGCCTGCTCAGTCTCAACATTCTGCCGATTCTGAACGCAAATGACGCCGTCGCTCCCAATCCAAACCGGGATGGAACGGTATAGATGCGAAATGTGTTTGATTTTTTGTGCAATTTTTTTTCGAATTCTTTCTGAAGAGATTTTCTGTGCGCCAACCATGGCATCACATGCGATATACCAGGTGATCGAATGGCATGCTAACACAGGGGACACAGTTTCACAATCAAAAGCAGGTGCATTGTCTTGTCTAGTGACAGTATGGTCTGGTGTCGAACCATTTCTCGCGTCAGGCCATTTTGCCAAACGTGATAAAAAAATTATAAAATACTGAGGACAAACAAATCTTTGGGTGTAGCTCTCGCAGAGACGGCAGTTCGGCAGGTAATCATCAACGAGATTGCACCAAGAATTACCATGTGTTTTCAATAAGTCACATTTCCAATTCAAACAGGCGCGGTGCGTCAGGTCATCGTCAGCAAGCCCTTGGCGTCAAAGGAAGCCAAACACAAAAATTGAAACATCATCTATCCACACATATACGCAGGTCAACCATCTGTCGGACAACGACAATTTGGCCGCACGTGTCAGCGCTGAGCTCGGCGCCGACGTGCTTGTGTTGATGTCGAATGTGGATGGCGTGTACTCGGGTATGTTTCACACTGTGTGTGTGTGTTGGAGTTTTCTGTTGAGATTCGTTACAACGAATGAGGGTTGCAATAGGGAACAGATATGTGAACCTAGTTCGCGTTAGTTCTCACCGGGGAAGTGTTCATTTTTGTTATTGGTGCGTGTTTCGACGGAACGTTTATGCACAACAAACGCAAAAGGCAGAGCAGTTTGATATAAAAACCCATTCAAACACACTATAGTCTTTGGTATAAAATTTATAGCATGACGTCTGGTAAGTAATCTGGTGTGAACCGTCATAACGAAAAGAACTGCATGTCCGAAGCCATTCGTTATAACGATGGTTGACTGTATTGCACATCCAGTGCGCAATCTCAGGTCCGCCCAACGCCCCGGGTTCACGTCTGATGCACACTCTCACCCCGGACGACGCTAAATCCATTGTGTTTGGCGAAAACTCAAAATTCGGCACCGGCGGCATGCCGTCAAAGGTATTATACTTACCTCGGGTAGCTAATGGGTTTTGGTATCTACGGTTTAGTTCATTGTTCGTTATAAAATGTCAACTGGTCAGAATGAATCTATACACAGCCAGAAAATGTATGAAAGTTCGTGATCGGATGGGCCTAGTTAACGTGCAATCATGTCATTAAAACTTACCGTTGCCATTAATTTTGACTGACGTGTAGACGTTTTCCCAACGAGTGAGTGAAACATCAGCAGCCAGACCATTTCAGTTGGCAGCAGCAATGGGCGCAATGCGTCGCGGCGTCGCGACCGTGATTGTGAATGGACACAGTGACACACCGATTACGCGCGTGATTGCCGGTGAGAAGATTGGCACTTTGTGTGCACGCACCAGGGAGCTCGAGGGACAACCCATGGAGGAGGTCGCTCAGAATGGTTGGCCGGGCCGGATTTCAGTAATTTTGTTGTTGTTTTTCATCTCACATTAGATAACGATCGGGTCTTTGCTGTGCACGAGCGCTTATGACCGGACGGGTCCCAGCTATGTATCAATACACAAGGTAGGTATGCATCAAAATATTTGAATTTTTAGCGAAAGAGAGCGGTCGATGCCTGCTGGCGCTGTCCAATCACGAGCGCGCCGAGCTGCTGCGTCACATGGCTGATTGTCTGATGCGACGACAGAGCGAAGTCATGGAGGCGAATGCTGAGGACATTATCGAGGCGGAAAGGAGTGGTGGGTTGCGCTCCGAGCGTGAAACACACATTACATATTCATACGTATTAATTCTTTCTCACATATATTCTTATTCTTTGTACTTGGCTGTGGTAAATTGGAACGGCCGGAATTTTGGTCTGGAAAATATACAATTATATAGAATATTCACTACGTTGTGGAGGGATTCAATGAAAGTTCATGCTGCATACACTAGGTAATCTGACAAAAAAAGCAGTAAATATTGAAACCGATCCGATCTTCCAAGGTCTTTCAATACACCTGGATGCTGATCTTCCTAATCTTGCTGCGATCCTTTTCCTATGATTTATCGCCGTAACTCCGGGTAGACTGTGTGGCCTTTTTTCGGCTGTTTTGTGCATAATTTCACCCAACTATGTATAATTGTCTTCAGGGCTCGAACCGGCCATGCTGTCGCGTCTGAAGTTGACTGGCGCGAAGTTCACCGATTTGCACAAGGGAATCAATCAGATTGCGGATGATGCTGAGAATTTGGTGCGCCTTTGCTGCATGCCTTTTTCTAGCTATTTGCCATCCTTTTTAAACTGTTTGTGATTGTGTTCCAGAAGCAGGATAGACATACAATGCAGATGGGCATGATAACAAAGAGCGATGTTGAAGGCGAATACTGTCTTCCTGACTGCAAAATGTCTCTTTCGTATGACGAGCGGCTTGGGCTTTTTCTGGCCCGCGTATGCGAGGGCTGCTTTCGTTACAAATTCTGTTTTCCCGAACAATTTATCATGCCTAATGTTTCCATGTAAATGCGAGTCCAATGATGTTTCACCCACCTTATATATCAACACACACACACAGGTTGGTCGTGTGCTGCGACGAATGCAGATCGCAGACGGACTCGAGCTGGTGAAGGAGACCACGCCAATTGGACTGTTGTTGGTCATATTTGAATCGCGACCCGACTGCCTGCCCCAGGTACATGTGCGAGTGTCGACATTATTGCGGAACGTGAACGTTTCTCCAATTTTTGCTCGAAACTGTGCCGGTGTAAGCGTCTGTGGAAACAGGCCGAAAGGCAACTAAAACACGCCGCACAACTCATACTGTGATCATTTTTTTTGCATGATGCATGGTCGTAAAAAATTGTGCCAACTTCTCCTTGCTTGCAGATATCGGCGCTATCAATCGCGACCGGCAATTCCCTGCTGCTCAAAGGCGGCAGCGAGGCGCATCACAGCAATCACGCACTGCACTCCGTTGTACAGGTTGACATCCTGAATGAACCTTGATAAATCAGGTAGCCTTACCTTGATGTTTCAGGAATCGTTGGGCACGCACGGATTTGAGATGCGCGACGCGGTCACTCTTGTGAGGGGCCGGGAGGAAATCGCAGAGCTGTTGACATTGAATAATTATGTGGATTTGGTCATACCGAGGGGTTCGGGACAGTTGGTGAAACAGGTGTGTTTGCTGTGTTCTTGGTCTTCGTGTAGTCAAATGACGGTATATTCTTGTTGCCAATGTCCTTGCGCTTTTTTGCATCTTTTTCGCATGTTCGATGACATGACATGACCAAAAATGTCATTCGTTCTGTCAGATCCAAGCGAAGAGCAAAGGCATCCCGGTGCTGGGTCATGCCGAGGGCGTGTGTCACGTCTATGTGGACGTCGACTGCGATGAGGATAAAGCTCTGAAAATTGGTTGGTTTTTGATTTATTTGGGAAAAAAACAAAAAAAAAACAAAAAAAAATAAATTTATTTCGCAGTGCGCGACTCCAAATGCGACTACCCGTCGGCGTGCAACGCAATGGAAACATTGCTAATTCACAGATCGATCAAAGACACGCTTTTGTTCGATCGACTCTGCGGCATGCTCAAGGCGGAAGGTGTAAAAGTGCATGCCGGACCCAAGTTACAGGTACACATCATCTTGACATAAGTTTTTAGGCGGTAAGCACCTTTTGTTATCATGCCCATCGATATGGACCAAAACCCAAAGTCCAGCATAATTTTGCCCAACAAACATAAGGAAGCAGACCCAGACATCAACAACCCAAACCAGTTCAGGCTGCGCTCAAATTCGGTCCCCCGGCAGCGGAGTCCCTCTCATACGAATACGGCGACCTACAGTGCACGTTGGAAGTGGTTGAGGACGTCATAGAAGCAATCATTCACATAAATAGATATGGCAGCCAGCATACGGAATCGATTGTCACCGAGAATGGTGTGTGTATGTGCGTTTGATGTTTCATACAACTGTTTTTCGACAAAAAATAGCTTGTTTAGTACAATATCGGACAAGTTTCCTGCAGTTGTTGGCCATTTTGCCAATTTTTTGAGGAAACAACTTCAGAAAAATTAGTACACGCGCTGAAAATAGGCCGAAATGGCGAACACACCGTATAAGTAACACGTTGTGTTGAATGGTTGCCCTGTTATCATGCCCATCGAGAATTCATCAAATGAAATTCCAAGCAACCTGAATTTGAAGCAATACTCAAAATGAACACAAGTTTGAAAAAAAACTGCCGCGAAATATTCCAGAGGTCACAGCGCACAAGTTCATGGGTCACGTTGACAGCGCGTGTGTGTTCCACAACGCGAGCACACGGTTTGCGGACGGATACAGATTCGGATTGGGTATGTCTTTGGTCGGGGTTCTGGTCTCAGTCCGGATTTTTTCACCATAATACGATGGTCTATCTCCTTTATTGTGGCATGATCTGGAACAGAAGATTTTCCAAAGAACTTGAAGAAATGTTCAGCTACGTAGGAACAATGGTGTTGAATTGTCTTTTCGCGTGGTGGCTGTCAGGTGCCGGTTGCACTCTGCTTTACGGCTCAGGCAATGAGTGTAAAAATTTGCCAATGCACTCATCCCCAAACTTCCCTTTAAAACTCAGGCGCCGAGGTAGGCATCAGCACCGGTCGCATCCACGCACGTGGGCCCGTTGGTGTGGAGGGCCTCCTCACAACCAAATGGTTGATGTACGGCGATGGACATGTGGTCGGCGAATTTGGTGCCGACGGGCCTCGTCAGTATTTGCATAAATTGTTGCCGAATGAGAAATTGGATTGAAACATTTGCTTGGCGGCAGGGTTGTGGATGGTTGGACCACTTTTTTGACCATGTTTTCCACTGTGTTTATGCGTGTATAGGTTATTCGACACGACAACATTGAACAGATCATTGTGCAACATTTATATGACGCTGATTTTGATTATATGATGTAATGTATCTAACGATTCGATATTGATGCAGAAATAAAGACATTCCTTGTCGTCTGCGGTTCTGACCGAAGTTTGCAGTTTGGATCCAGAAAGACAGAGCGATATCAAGCCTTGGTGATCGGATCGGTTGTGACTCACGCGTGATTATTGCATTTAGAAATTTACAGGAATTACTAATTTCATACAACTTAAAAGTTATTCATTTTAGGTAGAGGAACATGTTTTACGCTGGTAGAAATTATAGTGGCATCACTAAATTTCTTAATTTCTTTTTCTTTCTTTATTCAAAAAGAAAGTCACGTGACCAAGGCAGATCACCGAGCTTGATATCGCTTTGAACTATTTGCCTGCTGTGCAATGGAGACAAAACGATTGTATCTTCTTGTTGTGAATAAAAAAAGCTTTTTTATTTAATGTTTCAGATATTGCTCGCCAAACACGCCTGAAAATTTGTCAGCTAAATTGATGAGAATCTGTGTCACTGTGGTCATAAAAGTGGGAATAAGCGATCTTTTGGCAAATTTGAGGGTAAAAATGGCCGATTTTTACCAATTTTTCACGTTTGTGGGGTCAGATACCCTTGACCAACAAGTTGGGATACCAGGATACTCCTGGCTGAAAATTCAGGATACCAATACCAGGATACCAAGGGGGTTACCTCCCCTAACCTTTGAACGACAAAACTGGTATTTCGCAACGGGTGTATATTGAGATGTGAACAAGGTGTTTTAAATGAGATTGTTGAGAATAAAAGCAATGTTGTGTATACATTATTTTTCAAACATTACACAAAACAATTATTTTCATCGACCTGATTCAGATGCAAATTTCTAAACATGCATGCACCGATTTCAAATGTATAAGTACACCAGTCGCCCGACACGGCAATGATAGTCATGAAAACACACAGACCCCTATACGCCCTCGTAAAAATGCGATTTGTTTTTGGATATATGCGAACAAAATATAAAGTTGTGGTTGCGGGCGTGGAGCAACATGGAGCTGTATGAAGCACATAACAACACACTGCCAAAGCTGTGCACTGGCAACAGGGCCAATCAAATTGGCTCTTTTTTGGAAAGCGTCGCACATGAAATAAAATAAACACGTGTATAATATCCATATTAAATCCTTGGCCAACAGGTCGGGATATACCCCTGGCCGAAAATTCAGGATACCAATACCGTGGATACCAGTCCAGGGGATACCTTTGTCACCGCTAGATGTACAATCAACAATCAATTTTGGCAGCACAAATGGCTAAAGCCGGGAACAACATCAAAAGGTCGGGTTGAACAAGCGCTGGTGCTGACCGGGCTGTTCATGACCAACTGAAGCTGCTAACAATGGACATGCGTCGCGCCACGGAGACCATGTGTCAGTCAATGGACAAACTCAGGTTTGCACTTGATTCTGCATGTGTTTGATCGCACCCTACCCTGCCATGTTTTAGGATTGGAGCACAAGGTCTTGTACATTCAGGCTTCGGCGAAAACAAGCGCAATTACATACAATCAATCATATCATACCAATCCAAGATCGGATCATACAGATCATACACTCCATCCAACTCTGGTGCATAATGTCTGATGACACAAAATGGCCGAGCGCGGCAGACCAACCGCCGGCTGTGATCCAAGAGACGCATTCGAAAATTACACGAATGACGTCGAAGATCGTCGAGCTCGGTCGCGTTTATAAAGAGCAGGTGCGGCTGGACTTACTGTAACTTCGAAGCAAAGAATGCCTCGTGGATAGAGACAGCCAAACGGCAACGGGTGCCAAGAAGCAGAGTGTGCGTGTGTGTTTGATTACTAAATTAACGGTGCATTGATACGGGACGATGACCTGGGTGAATTCGTGAAAACATGACGAAAGGGGTGACATCCAATAAACACGGTGCTACGCATTGCAGTGCTGCGTTTTGTTCGTCTCCAAAAACAAAATATCTGACTGCTGCTGCATACAACTGTTTCAGTTGACATCAGTGCTGTTCTCAAAGTTGCAAATCGACGGTAATCAGCAGCGGAGTGCACATCATGCTGAATCCGCTAATGAGAGTAAGGACAAAAAGACAGTGAAGCAAGACAAGCTGCATTCCATGAAATTGCTGCACGATGCGTGTCGCAAAGGGCAGGGCACTATGGCAACGTCAACGATATGTTGGAGCACCACATTGATTACGCATCTGGAAAATGTGGTATTGCTGAAATGACCGACGAAGCTGGCTGGAATGCGTTCGAAGTGGCGATGGAGGGTGCCAGGCAAATGGCTGATCCGGAACGTCACGTGTACATCATGAGGGTATTGGCACCGTTTGTGAATGTGAACAAGATGGCACACGGTGAGACAATTCTTGACACTGATTGCGATTGCACTTTCGACCCACCTGCGCTTGCCACGAAGCTCAGCGAAAGTAAGGTCTCTAAAACCACAAATAAACCGCCACCACATGTTGTTTTACGCTGGTCAAACTTTGTGGCTTCAGCAAACACAAGGATACAGACCCGGATCCAACCCGATCATCAAGTTCGATACCAAGGACGGGGACATACTGTACATGCCATGCATTCAGCTATCGCAACACAGCGCTACATCGTGCTTTGCTTGACAATTGTCCGCAATTATCCGCGCATTGCGGGAATGCGGCGCCAAAACAGACGTGCGCATCGCATTCGGACAAACACCACTGAAGTTGGCGATCTTGCAGCGGCGCGAGGCGTGCGCATCTGCGTTGTGCGACCATGCCATTTCCGCCAAACTACGCAAACAACGCGAACAATTACTGATGCTTCCGGTAGGGGATCAACACAGATTTTAATCCATATTTTGGTCGACGGATTGTAGTGAAGCATGGTGACCAGCACATGTAGAATTTGTTGCTTTTGCTGTGCGGTTCAGTCCACAACCATGTGTTTCTGTAGTTTGGACTTTGCATGAAACACTGAATCAAGATGTGTCAGTGATATGCATGTAATTACGGCATGAAAATATATCACAAACGTGTGATCAGATCACGTAAATAATCGCGAATCAATCGATAAATCGGATGGTTATTGTTATCCGGCTTGCAGGTGTTCAAATGTGACTCATCAAAAGTGTAGTACGCGCCGACACCAGCGTAAGCGCTGTGCTCTCTGAAATGATAGGAGGGTACTGTAACTTACCGTAACCCATGAATCAATCACAAAATACTTGTCACAAACTCAGCACACAGTGGCTGCTCTTTCTGAGATGGTCGCGGCAAGGGTATCCCTGGTAGCGGATTCCACACGGCTTACGACCGAGGGCATGATAAATTTTTTTAGCCCGCCCGAACCATAACTGATTTCCAAACTACCGTAACCCCAATCCATTCCATATACCTGACCACAGTCAATTCATACGGCCATTTGCGCGCGATCCTGATCACGGAAGGTAATGTTTCACCAACGCTCAAACACTGGATTCTGTGGTTTTTGGCCAAATGCACAAAATCTAGATGTAATTTGTTGAGTGTTTCGTTGTTTTCCACACACGTTGTCACGTCGACCGACGGCAGAAGCACGTAGGCAGTGCTGGAAGCAAGATGGATTGCGCTGTTGTGTTTACACAGAGGGTTATCGGATTGGTCTATCTGAACTCTCTAAGTTTAATACACGAAACATCACTAGATTTATGATTAGTACATGGATAATCGTGAAAGTCTATGCCGCGCGTTAGAACATCAGCTTCGTTTTTGTCGGACAATACAGTCAAACACCCACATATGGTGAGCCTTGACAGTGAACTTTCAATCATACACACAGATATAAAATCATAATACATTACCTTTTCGCAGCAGTGCGTGTGGCCAGCAAACTGCCGCGATGTGGCGTCGACATGAACACCACCCCCTTGGTGCATTCAGCCATGTGTGGGTCACGGACAAGCAGATGTTTCACGATCAAACCACCCATACTGTGCGTCAGCCAGATGATCTGTGTAAATCAAAGAAAATTTTATTGGTAGTTTTGTGCAGAACGGAGAAAGTGCTCTCTGAGTACACTCTGATCTAATTTCAATAAAGTGCTGATGTTGCGTGCCAGACAGACATCGCAGAAACGGGCAGCGACAAAATACAATTGTGCTGCCAAAGTTGAAAGAAAAACGTGCATAAAGCGCAAAAAGGTACATTCCACCATTAATTCCGCACGAGATGCTGAGCAGTACTTTCACTGGTCTGGTGTGAAAGTCGTATGGTAAATTTCTAAATTCACTGCCGCGGAGTAAAATACGCTCCATAGTTAAGGTCAGGTAAAATATTTTTCAAAATGGGCTAGTAAAATCAAAAATTTAGTAGCTTTCTGCCGCTGAAAAGCCAATTTACTAGCTTTTTTTGGCCAAAACACAAAACTTAGTAGCGTTTAGGCTACTAAATTTGAAAATTTACTAGCTTTTCAAAAAATTTAGTAGCTAAAAAGCTACCAAATTTGGTTAAAAAAATCCACGGTTAAGGTCCACGTCTAAAAACCCGAACGCCAGCCGCCGTTCTGAAACATTGCGCACAGCTGTCTGGCAACCTGCGTGTGTGTTTGCCGTCCGAATGTTTCAGAAGTTGATTTTCGGGTTTAGATCTGAGCATTCACTATGGGGTTTAGATCTGAGCATCCACAATGCACGGCAGCGAATTGGGGAATTTACTGTACTTGGTCAGACACGTGAAACATTATCTAACAACGTTCTCGTTCACTAACCGGCCTTTTGCCCACGCCAGCAGTCCGTAATTTATCAGCGAGCACATCAGCTCCCACAAACACACTGCTGCGCTGCGTGTGCTCGGTACATCTGGCATAAAAATATAAATTCGTAATTTTGTTCGATCATCGACTTGGTTGAATTGAACTTGATTTTGAGCTTAGTGACTTCACAGAACAGAGCACACCGGTCGGTTGTCGCCTCCAGGGGCCATTTAGACCAGCGTCTATCTGGCATGCAACATCAAAATACTTTCTCGCACCAGAAGTCACAGAGTCATCACACAGACAATCATTACTGTGACACAAAGGAAGGCAACAATGAACTTCCACTTCATTTCATCAAATGAAAAAGAACGAATCTAAAAAAATTCTTCAAAATGTCGCACCTCTGCCGCCAGCGTGACACATACGATTCGTAGTCAACAGCGATGATTCGAACGCTCTTAGATAAACTGGTCAGATCAGCGGGCAGCCAGTCCTGAAAATCGGTGTGCTTGAAAAACTTGATTACAAAAAAAAATAAAAACATGTACCAAAACCGGATAGAATTTGAGAAAAAACCCCTCAACCTTCGGCCAGCACTGGGTTCTGGTCTCAACCACTTGCGCATTTTCTGCTGGTGAATCCTTCTGTCTCCAGGTGCGGAACACGCCACCACGAAGACCTATAGATGGGATATTTGAACAAAACGTAAAAAAGACCAGATCTGTTCGTAGCAGTGTCACCTAAGCAGGCCTCAACCGCATCGTACGGTGCATCAGGCAATCATCATGTGGTCTGGCGAATAGACACACACCCATACGCGTCGAAGCGTATAACGAACGGACCGGTGTTATGTGTGTGTGTGTGTGCTGCGGTGCACTGTGTATTGAGCGTGCGTGCGTTGGGTTTATGAGTGATTCTGAACCGCAGCCAGACCGCGTTCCCGTAGCTCAGTTGGTAGAGCAACTGGCTATCCAGGCCTGGTGGCTGGGAAGTCGGAGGTTCGAGTCCTTCCGGGAGCATACGTTTGGTGTGGCGGTTCAGAGTTCACAATCAGTGCGCACTACGCATCAGATCATCACCAGTTGGTCTAATATGTTGCACGTGTGCGCTGGCTCTTGCTGGGTTCGACCCCCTGTCACAGACCGACGTGGTGCCGGGCCTCATCGGTGTGAACACAAAATGTAACAAAATAACCTCCAAGCAGTAATGTCGTTGGGGGAGGGGGGCGGCGGGAGGAAGGGGGTTACCCCCGAGCATCCGGTATCCTGCTTTTTTCACCCAGGGGTATCCGGTGCCCTGACTTTTTGTCCAGGGGTATCCAACCCTTAAATTTTTCCGAAAACTGTTTAAATCGCTTAGTTTTACCTCCAAAATGTTCAAAATCGCTTGCTGCTCCAAGCATTACCCCCAAAACGACCATTGTGTTGCGCTTCCAACACCGATTTCGCTCAATTTTCACCTAAAAATTGACCTTTCTTGAACAAAACCCTGGGTATTCGGGAAATTTGTATTTTCGGGGGCATGCCCCTTCATTTTGGGTATCCGGTATCCGGACTTTTTGATTTCCCAACGACACCAGCGCGCAAGACGCCGTCGGCTTAGTGTGAACGTACAACAAACAGAAGGGATGTGTAGCAGTGTTATTATTTATTTCTAAAAATGAGAGGAAGAACAAAAATAGAAGAGAAAAGAAAAAAGTCCGCCCCCCCCGACAAACCACCCCACCGCCCCGCCCCCCCAAAAACCCCCCCCCCCCCGAAAGAAAACATTGCACAAAAACAATAAGACTCAAGCAACCGTGTACAAACACCACATCGACGTCAGGTGGTCTATCCGCGCCAGCCAGCACATAAATGCCGTCCCTCAATAATTCTCGTGATTCGCCTTGACAATCAGGCAACGAGTCCAGTTTCGCAGCGAGATTTTGCAGGATTTTCGCCGATAAAAGTTCGAGTTCGAGCCCGAGCGTGCCGTTGGCTTGCTGCACTTCGAGACACGTGCGCAGCCAGCCTGAAATAGAAAGGATATTACGATAGAGCGATATCAAACCAGATCGGATCGGACGTGATTCCTGCGTAGAAAGAGGATGGTAAGAAATTTACTGGCTGGAGCTACTAATATCGTCAAGCTTAAAAGTTATTCATTTTAGGTTGGAGAACATCTTCTACGCTGGTCGAAATTAGTGGCTAAGGGGCTACAACCAGTAAAATTTCTCAATATTCTTAGCAGTGCTGTTGTTGGGGGAAAGTGGTTAATAAAAAATTTTTTTTATTCGAACCCCATTTTTTTCAAAACAGAATTTTTTTTAAATTTTTTTCATTCCAGCCAAAATCTGCCCAACACGATAAAAAATGAGCGCTCAAGTACAAAATAGTGGTAATTTTGTTACATAACGTGTTCTAAGTGCATATAGTGATAAGAAAACCATGCTATCCAATGGTCGATAAGTACTAACCATAGTCAGGTACACACCCGTACCCTTCCCCAGGTGGTGCGGGTGTGATCGTATGGCTTTCTGACATTCGGGATGGGAATTTTGGGTGAAATGATGACGTCTAGGTACACGACCAATGCAAATAAGTTGCACATAGTGTGAAATTAGAGTGAATACAAAATAGAATCACTCCTTTCGGGTGTGGGGCATGGATAAATAAATGCCCACCCAGTCACATGTACGTGTGTAGTCATATGAGAGACCCTGTGAGTGTGCGCACTATGTCTAGATGCCACAAAACAACGATTATGGCACAAAACAACGATTATCATGGTAGGGCTGGGTGGTGTCAACAGTGGCAATTTTTATGCAAAAAATAGCACTTTTAGAGCAAAAAATGGAGAAATTTCCGAATTTTGAAATAATAAAATTTTTTTTTTAACTTTTGGAACGAATTTTTTTTAAAAACCCACTGGTTGGGGGGTTACCCCCCCTGGTATGGGGTAAGGGAAATCGGCCGGGGGCATGGGGAATTTTTCACTTTTGGACCAAGCACCTCCAAGAAACGACTTTCTGACCCCGTACCTTTCGCCAAAAAGCAAAAAATCACTTGCTACCGCAAAGAAAATCCTGCCTTAAGCACTTTAATGCCAATTTTTGGCACTCTTAGAAGATTTTCGGGGTCATTTTTTCAGAAACATCCTCGAATATGGGAAATTTCTTGGACTTTTGGAGAAACCACCCTGGTATGGGTTTGATATGTAGAACCTAGAAGCGAATAGGCCAAACAATAAACTTCATGATGAAACATCACCCGATCGCCCACCATTCATCGCAATACGTTCAGCCACATCATTGCCTTCAGTCAGCACCAAATTGGACACGATTTTCAGCACCAACGCAGCAATGGCACGATTCGCCGTGTTCTCCTTGACGGAACAGGCAAAATGCGACCAGACACGACGCAGACAAGGAAGTACGCCCGTCTGGTACATGTGCATGCGCTCGGATCTGTGCTGAAACGGTACAAATAATGGTATTGGTCGCACAATGACTATAATAAGAATTCATTAAATCGATCCTGATTTTCATGTTCAGTCAGTCTTAACCACTGTGCTATTTGTGATTCTCACAAAACATCAACAGCAAAAAAAAACCCAGCAGACCACCCACGCCCCCGCAGGACTGAAACACCCCCTTCACACCACCCTTTGGGCCCGCCCACCCAACGCCCCTCCTCCCCCCCCCCCCTCCCTCTTTACGATTCAGGAAAAAAATTTGACCAATTCTTATAAAGTCATTGTGCGACCAATAGAATGGCGTTGTATTTGCACTATGTACATACTGTTTGTTGTGCCAGCAAACCAGGAGCGATGTATAGCAGATCAAAAGCATTCAAGGCGATATCAAAGTTGGTCAGCGGAGTCTGGCCAGCGCTCTCATGCTTTGGTCGCGTGACTATTTGGAATGAGGAGATTTTTCGAGATCTTCGTTCTGAGTCTAATTATCAGACCAGCGTCAAGCAAGGATGATGTTAACTACTTTGAAAAAAACAGCTTTCACACGCCAGTCGAAGTCGATGCTCGGTACGAACATCGAAATAACCCACAATTACACAAAGCACATGACAAAGGCATATTTGATTTTGATCCAATATACAACAAAGAAACAAACCACGTCCAATTGTGAAGTTACCTGCGATTGCACGCCAATCGCCTCCAACGCCAAAAGTATCTGCCTCAAATCAGGGCGGTGCGTGAATTCAATTGCGAAATTGTGATCGGCGGTCGACAGCCAATCGAGTAACATTTCCTGCAACAAAAATGCACCCATCGGGTTTCGAACCCGACACATTCACACAGGCGCCAGCCCACGTGCAACCCACTGCGCCACACACACCTCATCATCGCTATCAATTAGCCTGCGTCTTGGTGCAAGCGCCACTTGCATGTACCGCTGCGTGCATGGGTCCATCGTGTAAGGTTGCAGTCTGCGCAGCAATTGTATCAGTTGCACAGCGATCTCGTTCGTTGTATAAGTCCGGTTACTGTCCGAATCGGAGGTCCCTGTCTCGGCCAGGTACCAACGGTGAGTAGCCAGAACACTACCAGCGGCGCTCAAAGCAGCCAGAACAGATACACTGCATTGTGCGGCCAGTTGGTCACTTTGGTGAGCTGAATACAGTATACTTGCGGGCTGAAAAAAACCATTTTTTCGGAAAAAACCGAAAAAAACCGTTTTTTCCGAGGCCCGGAAAAATACGTTTGTGGCAACTTTTGGAAAAAACGGTTTTTTTCCAAAAATTTCCGAGATATTTTCCGATGTTGCGAAAGGGTGTTGTCAAAACCAATGTAAATCGGTACTGAACAGTGCAAAATGAGCACTTTCTAATCTTTAAGTGCATTTTTAGCCTGTTTCAGGCCATTTCCCGACGAAATTTTCTCCAAAATAGGCGTTTTTGGACGATGGGTGTCCTTAAGTACTGGAAAAATATTTGAAAAAAAAACGTTTTTTTTTCGAAAAAAAAGGTTTTCTTCCAAAAATATATTTTGCGGAAAAATACGCAAGCATAGAATACAGTATCAGTTCTGTTGGATAAAGCCCCGGACAAATTCTCGAACAAGAAACGAAACCGATGGGCATGACAAACATCAACTAGAATGATGATCCAATTGGCATTGCATTCGCTGCGCACTACATCAAATCTCTGAATATTCCCAATTAAAACGGTCACGGGACCATACATCCGAACTCATTCAATCGCCAAATTTTGTAAATTTTGCCTTTGAGAGCAGATGATATCAAACCAACCACTGGCGGCGGTAGCAGGTACGGGTTTTAGGCACTAAAACATCAGGCAAACAAGTTCACCTTCAAGTTGTATGTTCGCAAGTCTACGCACGGCCCAGTCTCTCACCCACGGTCGTTGCGTGTGCGCAAAACGAAGCAACAGTTTGGCTTGAAGCAAATTATTGTTGTAAATCTCATGAGCTTGGTGCACGGTGACCGCCGCGCTGCAAAGCAATGTCATTGTTCGTTGCTAATTGTAATTATGTAGTTGTTTTTGAACGTGATCCAGAGAAACTACGGACTCGATATGGAAAACTTGGCAACATAAATAGGAATGGCGAAACATTTTTGCGACCGATTTGGAGCCAAAAATTCCACGGGGAAATACAAAGGGTGGCATTTTCGAAACGGTGTAAAGGTCTGTTGGGTGTGAAGGTCGGTGGAAAGCTCGGTGTGAGAAAGTTCAGTGTAAGCTCGGCGTAAGCTTGAAACATTGCACGCTGCGCAAGCAGCAGACGCGCGTGTCTACACGAAAGGTCAACTTTGACAGTCTGCTGTGCAAGTGTAAATCGCTTGTTTGTAATATTGTTTGTTTAGGCTGGCGTTTTTAAACTATATGTATGAACTTCGTAACCTTTCATGGAGCCGTTTTGATTTCGTGCTGCGATAAGTTAGCGGCATCAAATTTTTTGGCACCGCCGTCAATGAATGCTTAATTTCTCAATAGCCTTACGGCAGAATATCAGGCAACTTAAAAATATTCCTTTAAAACGTTTCTGCAACCAGCTTAAAGTGACTCTACAACTGAATGTTGACCGCGTTTGCTTGCAGCCATTTTTTTAGAAAATGAAGGCAAGCTATCAGCTTGCTACCGACCTTTACACCCAACTGACCTTTACACCGTTTCGAAAATATCACAACAAAATGGTGTAATCAACAAAGCCACGTTGTGCAGGCAATACTTTATGACCTGAACACCCGTCAAACTCGCATAGTAGCTTGCCCCCCAAGCTAACCACACAGCGCTAGTTGACGCCGCACACCAGACAGCCAGTCGGCGAATGCCCATTGTCTTGCAAAATCAAGGGAAAGATGGACAAAAAACGAAAGGAAACCAAGCAAACAGGCGAAAAATAGACCACAATTTTCACATTTGTGATCGTGAAGCTTCCCAGTGCACAACATTTTGGACGGATGAATGCGCTTGATGGATTTAATCGAAATTTTATTGTACTTTTACAACCAATGGAAACCGATTGAAACAGCAGAAAGTCATAATGATAACAAAAACTGGTTGAAACGACAAATCCGCAGCCTTTAGCAACGCCTGATTTAGCAGGAGAGAGATTTCATGGACAAGTCCCACATAACTAGACACAATGCAACAAGAAAACGGCTAACTGGAGCATAAATTGTGAACAAACACCTAGGAGACAATGTCAATCGTCAAACCCGACTTATGTAACTGAAGTTCATCCCGATTTCTGGCTTGTACCAGTAAAATGCATGAAAACGGAACAATAATAACAAATAAAAAATTACACGTTTTGCTGACAATAAACTTATGGTGAAAAGGTATAAAAAACAACAACAGGAATCAAATAAAGCCAAAAAATGTAACATCATACAACCAGTATGATAAAAGAACATAGTTGAGTATAACCGTCTTCAATCGTATCCGCGATAGAACAATAAAAACATACGAAAAACGACAAACACGCTCAAGAAATGCGCGCACAAAAAATCACAACGAAATTACAGTATCTGACGCGTGGAATACAGCAGTAACAGACAGAGACGGACAACCAAATTGCTCATGCGGTACAGAGTAACAATAAGTAGACAGAATGGCAGTACTGCACAGTCCACAGCCGTTATAGTGACCCGCGATACAGTGACATAATGAGACGGACCGGAATTTAATTATCTTCGGTCCCATGTAGAATTGCAATCCCGTTGTGGGCGGTAACCAAACCAGCGTTCAAAAAACAGGTGTGAGTGCCACTATAAACAAGCTTGACTGTACAGCCCAACCAATCACCCAAACATCAATCAATCAGACTCCTCGGCAGCCAGCGTGCCGGCCGTAAAGTCATCATCACTCGCATCGCCGCCGCCACCCATACTGTCACTGTCATCGTCGTCGAAATTGTACTTGACCGCTGCCGCCGCTGCACGACGCGCTGTGAGAGAAATAAATAACACAGAATGTTTTCGAAGAGAAAATTGTGGTTCGGTTCGAATGTGGCATTTCAATTCTCACACTGATATACTGACCAACACGTGTAGCAGACTAGTATCAATACGGCCCTGTCAAATCAAGGTCGAATCTGGTACAGCATGCACAAGTCAATGGATTTCAAACCGGAACTGACGAACTATACACATCTAAAAGCGACCCTGAGTCGGCAAGGCGACCAGGATACGGTGTCGATGCACAGTTCTGCTGTTGCAGAACCAAAAAGGCGAGAGATAACAAAAAAAAAAAAAAAAAAAACAGCCGACTAACCAGTTCTGGGCGGTGGCGGCGTGGCAGCAATAATATCGCTCAGGTCTTCTTCTTCGTCTGAATCGATCATTTTCTTTGGCTTTTTCGGCGCGGGTTTCTTGGCTGAAACAGAAACAAACGGCAATGTAAATAGTCTAAAAAGTGTTATTCGATTTTCTTCATGAACATGTTAATTTTTTCAGAACAGAATACTGAACAAAACAACCCGTCAGTAAATCATGGCCGTTCTTACAAGTATGTGGGAACATTTTCTGCCCAGCGCGTTGCAGCAGAACACAGTCACAGGCAAAAAAAAGAAAAAGTGCAGTCCGCGCTCGTTGCGCCTTGTGCGTTTTCGATGCGGATTGAAGATTTCGATCCGATCCTGCTCGGGCGACTGGACAAAATACCGACAAAAGAAGTACCGACGGAAAAGTCCCCACAGACAAAGTCCCGACAAAAAAACAATTTCTGAAATAATTATAGACAGAAGGAAATGAATCTCAGGTGCTGCGACGAACCTTCCTTCTTCTTCTTGGGCTTCTCCTCAAAATCGCCGTCCTCGTCCACCAGAAAGTCTTCATCGGAAGTCGTAGCTGCTGCCTTACGCTTCGGCTTCGGCTTGCCAGCGCCAGGGGCTTTGGCTGCTTTCGAGGTCGTCGGTTTGTCCTTCTTCGCAGCTGGGGCGGTCGGCCTCGGCTTCTTTGGCGCAGCTGAAACGATGCCGTGCTTTGCTGGTGTAAATGTTGATATACTTCATTCATTATTTCAACGCGCAAGTTATGAACAAAGTGATACGTGTGGGTGCGTGACCGTAAATCGACAGTCGCCACGAGCGGGGGGGGGAAAACATAACCCAAGTATATGGGTAAAAACCGATTAAGAAGCTTGAAACATTAGGTTAAGTGAAAGAATAAACTTTTAATTAAACAAGGAAGTTACTGAGAAAAGGGTTGAGCCTACTAAAGGTTTCTAAGTAAGCAAATCAAAAGTGACCAGTGCACAACACAGTCAGCACCGCATGTGCGCATGCGCACAAGGTCGCTGCAGGCTGACCGCTATGTAGTCACTGGCTGGGTTGCAGACAAGGGAGACTGTACATGTGCGGACATATATAGGTATTGTGTGTAAGGCACATGTAACAAAAGAACGGAAGAAGTTGTGCCCTCATAAATGTCTCGCACTTGACGGGCATTCAAAACCAGCATCAACCCATTTAGTCCAACTCTCACGATTCCAGCAATGCAAAACACAAAACCCTTCCTCCAAAGGATTTCATTCTATGACCGACCACTGGACAGTCACACCCAGTCAGTCTACTGTGTCCCTGTGTCCATTTCTGCCAGGAGACTCCACCGGTGCATCCGGTCATCGTCAGTGTACATGTTTTTCGCACAAACACAACAGACAACAGTACGTAATTGGCACGTCTGTAACACGCGAACACAAAACTGACTGACACGGGAACGAACGGTGCACCCCAGTATTTTTTATCGTTTCCGTTTGTTGATGAAAAAGTGCGTGGCATCGAACGATCTACAACTTTCAGACGCAAATATCCATCTCGTGGTAAAGTTTCAACAAATAACTGTTCCTGACATGCATGAGACTGTAGCAACATCGCAATTGGGGCGAAAAAGCCGAATAAATTGCCTGACTGACTGACAAGACAACCCAAACTCCCAGCCAAATACCGACCATCCTTCTTCGTCTTGGCATTGACCAACGGCAAGAACTCGTCCCCATCGTCTGAGTCGTTCATCGGGTCAAACACGTCCATGTGTGCCTGCGGCGGTGGCGAGACCGAAGTCGATTTCGGCGGTTGCGCTGAACTGGCTGCAAAACAAACCAGACTTTCTATTTGCATCCGGCTTTTTTTTCAGAAAAAAATGATCGCCTGGTACAGCGTCGACAGTGCGAACGCGCCAGATATGACCAAATTCGCATCACGTTGGATATTGACGCCATAGCAAAGCGCATATAATCACCTTTACAGTGAATTGGATGCAGCAATATTATTAAATTATCATGATGTGCGCGCGACTTATGTTTCACCGAACGATAACTGAGGACCATCAACTTACATACGTCACTCATCTTGCATTTAATTCTCTGGATAAACTCAAAAAAAACAGATAGCAAATCTATACTACTAAAACAGGAAGACGTATGTACATGTATGTCTATCTGTGGCCCCCTCCCTCGGAGGTGCGGACGGGTCAATTTTCACGGGTAGCTTTGGGTATGCGAACGGGTCTTCGGGGGGGGGGGGGGGGGGGGGGGCACGGCACGGGCGCGGCGCTGTAGCCGGGCCGCAGGCACGGGCCCCGTCTGGTCCATTACAGACGAGAAAGAATCCCCACTAATCTAATCTTCAATCCATTTTCCATTTTTTTCAGGCGCTAGTGGTCGAGTTTAGGCCAGACACAGGTTGTGACTTCAGCCTCGAAACATTCAACGACTAACGAACCTTCCGACCGACTGGCAGCATTACTGCGACTGTCATCCTCCACCTTCTTGTCCGTGGCAGTCGACTGTGCAGCATTTCCATCACTCAAATCATCATCATCGTCATCAATTTGTATGCGCTGCGCCGCGGCACGTGCCGTCGGACGTGCTGTACAACGTGATGTTTCATTCATTGAACATTATCATTATTTTATGCATGATTCCGAGCTTGTTATGTTGACATGGTCATCATCATGACTGTAACTCAGGTTTGACTTGATATTTTTAGTTTCAACGTTATTTTTTGGCTCAACTCCAAATCACGTTGGGTTCTCGGTGCAAAGTGCGAAATTTTACCTATTTTGTGCACGTAGGTGGTTACGTACAGGTTTTATCTACCAAATGAAACGTAATAATATGCGAGTTGTTGCAGCGGATCAAAAATAAAGTCTGTACCGCGGTGACGCTCGTAATGGCGGATCGCATCCGGTCACTACAAAGAGCGTATAGACAACAGTTAAGAAAACGGCGAATAGTTTTCTCGTCAAATCCCGTCGCCAAAAAGGTCGTCGAACAAGCAATAATACATCAGCCCAAAATTAGGGCGCGAAAATAACACATGTGATTTGACGACAGAATGCGACGACCTGATTTAACGACATTAAAATAAGCCCGACAAACCACGCACGTTTGTACACAGGTTCATCATTCTCGTCCGAGAAACTGGCCTCAGACTGGTAGTCGTTGTCACTCGCGTCGTCCGACTCATCCGAATTCCAAACATCTTTCTTCTTTTTCGGCTTCTTGCCAGCTTTCGGCGGCTTGTCGGCTGAAAAATGTCGATTTCGTTTTATTTGTTGTCCGTTATTTTGTTCGTTGACTGTTGATTGCTTTGTTGTAGTGGAGAGCATTAAAAATCTGCACCGAATCAGCTGTGTAATTTGTCGTCTTTTTCTGCCGAAAATCACACAACATTTCGTGCTGCAGAGTTGAATGCAACACCACAGCGCTGGAACTGTTTTCAGGTTTGCACAAAAGATACAGATACAAGAGATCAACTACTCTTCTGGTTATATCAGCGGAAACTAAACAAACAAGCACACCAACAAATAACAACAACGCAAAACAGGAGCCCTAAAACGCACCCTTTCCATTGGTCATAAACTTTGCCATTGACTGCTGACCACCGGTCGCCTTCGGTTTGTCGGTGTTGAGAATTTTCCTTTTCAAGTCAGGGCTTTTCTTCAGCAATCTCTCCATCAGTCCCGAATTCTCCAGTTCGTCATCAGAGTTCGGTTTCGAATCAGCCGTCGTCTTTGATATACTGCTGCCCGCCGGCGTGGTTTTCTGCAATTTGATTTTGTTGTATCATTTTTTTTGTATTCAAAACGGTCGTAAAAAATTATCTCCACTGAATATATTGTTGCTTATGTTCGGGTCGCGAAGCATTTGTGCCTTTGGTTGGGTAACGTTCTTTATCAAGCACATTCCCACAACACGCACCGATATCGACCAGCGTAAAACAGGCTCAGACACATCCCTTCAAATTGCCAAAATTGATATAGTAAGTTTCTAAGTTCATGGTCTCATGCATTTTTACAGACGCAGGGAAACTCCACTTGGAAGCCGAGGCAGGCAACAACTCAACACGCAGCTGACACTGACACACACAGCTTGTGCGACTGAAACATTCGAAACGCACACGAGCCAGCTGCGTGGCTTGTTGACTATGTGTTGAGCTCGTTGCCTGCCTCGACTTCGAACTGGAGCTTCCCTGCGCCCGTATGAGTCAGCGAAATTAGAAAATGACTACATCAGCTTAATTTTTATTGATTGTGTAAGGGCCTAACTATTTAAATTTTTTTATTGATTGTGTAAGGGCCTAACTGTTTAAAATTTTTTTATTGATTGTGTAAGGGCCTAACTATACTTAGTTCTCTCACGCAACACGAAACAAACTTCCCACGTTGATTGGCTCTCAGGCGCGCCAGCGCGCGAGAATTTGTTTCGTGTTGCGTGAGAGAACGAAGTATAGTTAGGCCATAACGCTGAAGCACAGCATCGGTGCCGGACACGCTGTTGCTTGCGTAGGATTCGTGAAACATTACCTGCCCCGAGGTTGTGCACCGCTCAAACCTGATACGAAGTTCGACAACATTGACATATAATTTTGGTTGCAAATAATAAACTCCAACACCAGGTCCTAACATATACAGTATTTGATAAAAAAACATCCACCAATCAACCTTCGAGCGCGACACGCCATCCTTCTTCTTCTGCGCAGCGACAGCGGCGAGTGCTGCCTTCTCACGCAAATGGTCGAAACGCGCTTCGATTCGTGCCGCCTTGGGCGATGGTAGGACTTCCTGTGAAATGGAGGTGGTTGACAGTTGATGGATAAATTATAAACAAATCCGATCATGGTTAATTATCGAAGAATATTGTATTTCAGTTTGGACTGTCGATCATTACTATGAGATTTGTTTTAAGATTCCGATCACAGCGCTTGGGTACGTTTCCGGAAATATTATCACAAATCGTGGTTGTGCAAACAAAAAATGCCTGTCAATTTACGTCCAAGACTGATGTACAAACTGAACTAAACTCAGGTGAAGCTGCATGATGTCCCACAGGTCTTGCAAAACACACTATACCTTCCGAAATGTGACGGCTTCACAGTGGAGTGGAATGCTCGTTGACAACCATCAATGCAATACCCTCAACATATACTGTTGTACGTACACCACATTTCGGAGTAACAATTCTTCATGAAGACATTTCAGAGATTAATGCGGTTTCACAATAAATAGCGCGAAACAGTTCTCACCACAAACCTGTTTGAGCGCCTTTGTCTTCTTCTTGTCGATCAACGCATGCACGCCCGATTTGGCCGCCTTCTTTCCACCTCGTGCCGCGCCGGTGGCCAGCGACTGCAGCTCCTCTTGGCGCTCTTTCTCCTCGTATTTCTGAGCGGAGGAGGGAAACTTGGGTTTATGTTTTTGGAAGAGAAATCGATTGGCAAGCGCACAACGTCAGAATGAGTGATGATTTGATTGCACAACCAAAACCAACCACTGTTAGCACGGATATTTAATGATCTACTGACAAGCGAAAAGCCTGTTCACACAAACAAGTCAAAATCGAACTTGGTCAATGAACAATGCCCAAATTCGAAGAATTTATATGACTGAGCTGTGAATGAGGCAGATCCAATAAACAAAAAAGTTTGTCACCACACCTCCAATTCGACCAAGAAATTGTCGAGATCCTGATGCCACAACATCTGCCACGTGGTCTCCTTCAGCGTGTTGTATTCGGCCTCTTTGGCCTCAGATTCGCGCATCAATTTCTCTTTCTCTTCCATCGACAGTTTGATCAGCTGAAATTCAATATTTATCAGAGTTAAAATTGAAATTGGGTGTGTTTGGACAAGCGATCGATAAGAAGAATCAAAGTGTTCCAACGTGCGATGCTCCCGCTTTTTGTGACCGTTCCAACACGATCTTATTTTACCTAGGCGCCCCCTCCCTCCCCTACCAGAGCCGATCAAACCAGGCGCCCGGAATTCCAAATGACGCCATACCGTGCTTCATCGTTGTGCATGCAGTGGCATATACTAAGGTCGGTTCATCTCATCCGACTGATGGCCGGCCATAGAGTCAGCTTTGCTGCTCAATTCTCGCACACGACTGCCGAGCACTGACCGGCGCATGTGCCGATCGGACATCCAAAGGTTTGAAGTTCGACTTCGAAACATTCGCTTGGTCAGTTCTGCCTGCCATGCCGACCACTGTCTATTGGCAGTCAGCCGCGGTGTTTCACCACCAACTGGTGGTATGTTTACTACTTCTTTTTGCTGTAAATGCTCCACAACCGTGAATTACAGAATTGCAATGTGTTCAAATGTGAGCTTTGAAGTTGGAGTGCGATTGTCTGTCATATTGCGACATATTGTGCAGGTATGCTTGGGTTCACCATTTCCACCATACACCAGCAAACCTAAAACGGCCACAACGAAGTGGCACGCATTCATTTTCGATGGTAACGAGTGGAAAACGTTCCATTCAGTGATTCAGTCACATCGATGCTCGATGCAAACATGTTCAATCTGGAAGATGAAAAACTGATCATTGT
>JASAMV010007510.1:0-26143 GCA_030248065.1 Rhynchonema sp. JSB1_4
GAAAATTTCTCTATTTTTTGCTCTAAAAGTGCTATTTTTTGCATAAAAATTGCTACTGTTAACATCACCCGACCCTACCATGGGTGTATTGGGTGCCATAATCGTTGTTTTGTGGCATCTAGACATAGTGCACACACTCACATGGCCTCTCATATGATTACACATGTACATGTGACTGGGTGGGCATGCATTTATCCATGCAACAGACCCGAAAGCAGTGATTCGGTGTGATATTCACTCTATATTTACACTGTTTGTCACATATTTGCATTGGTCGTGTACCAAGAGGCAATAGTTTCACCCAAATTTACCGTCTTGAGTGTCACAAAGCCACACCAAGGCACCCACACCACGTGGGGGAAGTGTACGGGTGTGTACCTGACTACTGTTGGTACTCATTGACCATTGTTTAGTATTGTTTTCGTGTCGTGAGTGCTTTATATGCACTTACCACACGTTATGGAAGAAAAATGCCACTATTTTTTGCTTTAGCGCTCATTTTTTTTCGTTTCTGGCAGTTTTTGGCTGGAATAAAAAAAATTTTTTTAAATTAAAAAAATTTTTTTTTAAAAAAATGGGGTTTGAATAAAAAAATTTTTTATTAACCACTGGTTGGATCACTAATTTCGACCAGCGTAAAAGTTGTTCCCCTGCACCAAATGAACAACTTTTACGCTGGTCGAAATTAGTGCTCCAGCTCCATCACAAAATATGATTCAAACAAAAATTTGTCCTCATTGTCTACAAGCCCAAAATGGACAAGTATAACTCCACCTTAAGACAGTATGTACGTATGTATAATGCTGGTTCTGTGGTCACCATCACTTTTTTCTGAAGTAAAGCTGTTCTTCTTTTCTAATTGGTTCGTTTTCGTTTTTGCTGTCTGTGATAGGCATTTTTCAAAGCCGCACAATTTCTGGAATGCCACTTGGAAATATAGGATCACGTCATGAAGTTTGAAGTGATACATGTCGTTTGTGATTCACGAGAATTCAACAGGTCAGATGATTCGCAGAATAATCAAATGCGAGTTTCGTTGATTTAATACCTATGTATCGCAAATGCATGGAGGTCCAAATAAAACTGTGTTTTGGCCAACCGCGTTGTGTTCGTGCTTGCCGACAAATTTGATAATAATCTAGATCGTGAAGCTTGTAGGCGCTCAAAAGTTTCGCGCTGACACATTCACATACCTATATGTATATAACTGTTCTTGTGTGCATAACAACATAACGTGTCAACGCGATCGTGCAGGACTGGCGCGGCGCGTGTCCATGCAAACGCGGTTGCCGGGTCAGAAAATAATGTCGAAGGACGCGCGTTTGCACGGCTGCACTTGCGGTTCGCTGTTTGAGGGTCACTTCGAAAGATTTTTTGGCGGTGGCAACTAAAAATGAACCAATCAGCACTGGGCTATGGGACGTATGCGACGTTTGCTAGACGCTGGTTGGTTCCTTTTTGTGTGTTACAGCTATAGTTGCAATTTTTCCGGAAAAATATGTTTACTGAAAAAAAAACCGTTTTTATTCCGAGTTTTTTCCGATATTTTCCGAGCCAAATTGGGCAACGGTCAAAATGGTGTATATCTGACACATTATGCGCTAAAAATGGTATGAAAAGGAATCCTGTTCAGAAAGTGCGAATAAAAGCTGTAAAAGGGCTTTAAACACTTGAAAAGGTACCATGTTTCTGCAATAAAACTAGGTCTGTTTCCCATAATTTTGACACTTTTTCAGAAAAGTTCAAAATCCGCCGTGCAATTTTTCCGGAAAAATAAATTTCACTGAAAAAAAAAACGGTTTTTTCCTTTTTTTCAGGAAAAAAAACCGTTTTTTCCACCTGCAACTACTGTATAGTTACAGCCAAAGATATACAGTACGTCGAAGTGCGAGCACGGAAAAGCTGTGCGATCTTTGCACATATACTGTAATTTTATTTTTCTGGCCCGCGCACCGCCATCGCGTTTGCACGACCACGCCCTAGCAGTCAGTTCCATCCGTTTCTGAAAAAAAAACACATCAGTTAGGCAGACAGACAGAGCCTGTCAAAGCGACCTCTTCGCTATCGTTCGACCGCTCTTATATCCACGATTACGTAAACTTTAAGATGGCTATTGCACCTGGATTGTTGGACGAAAGGAATGAAATAGACTAATAATAATTAATTCTGACAAGAACTGTGATGACAGTCCCGTGATAGAACGAGGTTGTTTTATAACCTGCGAAGTCTGATTAGCATTGTGTAGTCGGGTTCTACTGACATGAATCTTGCATTGACCACTCAGACACAGAACACATTGCTAGTGTTTGTGCCTGTGCTTCACCATTTCGCCTTCACGACACAGCTCACGTATAATTTTTTGTTACTTTCTATTCAAAATCATTTTTTTTCACATAAATTTCATCCCCATAGTGCAGCTCGAGAGATATAATTCTAAGCTTAACCGAAAAATTTTAGGTTATTTCACATGATAAAAAATTTTGTTGCCCCGATCGGATTCTAAATTCCGATCCCGGACCCTTGGCCAATTCCGATTTACGGACTTTGGTTCCGATCCCGTTAGCTAGCGAACTCAGTTGAGCCCTTCGGTGACTCAGGAAGGTAAAACAGCCTCCTTGTGACCGTAATGAACGCGACATCGCCCCGGTTGCCTCCGCCGGTAATCCCGGGCCACGTGCAGTGGGCACTGGTCAACGTTGAAATCGGTGTGATCTCCTCGTGGTTGTGCGTGTCTGGTATGCTTGTATGGATGCCTATCATTAAGTACAAAGCGTTGCGGGAACGAAAAGAACTGTTGCTGCTAGCTGGTTGGATTGTTGTTTTTTGTTGTTGCTAAGTGTATTGACAGAGCAACTTTCTCTAATGTTTCAAGGACTTTGTTTCGCCGACAGCGTTTCCGGTTTGAGCTCAGTCATAAACTCAATCGTTATGGTGGTCACGGTCGCGTACACGGGCGAAGAGAATCATCTGCCGAATTTACGTCGAATTTGGAAATATTTCAATTTTTCATTTAATTTTAATTTTTCAGCAAAATTGTTCGGCGTAGAAAACGGCCAAAGCGGACAGTTCTTAACCATTTTCTCTGTTCAGGTGACATTGCCGCGCCAGTTCTGTGCGAACCAGCCACAGTTGTTATTGGGCGTCGTCAGCATGGTTCCGCAAGGTTATAATCGAACATACACCTTTATGTTCTGGCTCTGCCACGGTGACAGTGCGCTTACTGAGTGCGGTAATGTTGGTCTGTTTTGTTCTGTTTTCGCAGACAGACCGAAAGTCGTCAGGGCTCGTCAGTGCGATTTCCTTTGGCAAATTTGCCTCCAAAAAACCTGCATATTTTCTAGCAGTCCGTCAGATGGGACAAGCCCAATACAAATGTAATCAATGAAAAGTCAATATTCTTCACCGTGTAATAATGAACGCAAGAACAACACGGCGATGCCATTTGGCATCATGAAGTGTTTGATTTATTGTTTGGCCAGGTCTTGCGATGCTGCTACTTAGCGCTGATCGCCTGCTGCTGGTTTCGGCACCAGTCTTCTACTTTGGGACCTACACAATAAAACATGTTCGGTGAGCTCATGTTCAATCATCAATCTTAGACACATTGACATGTTGATGGATATCAAAACCGACCGGAGCGGAGACCAAGCTTTTAGATAGCGGCCACACTGGATCTGAAAAACTGAGTCAAACTTCGCTGTCGTGGCCCAGCGAAGCTCCAGTAGTGCATCATAACGGTCGCAAAAGAAGATTCTCGGACCCTAGAGTGTTAGAAGCTTCTCGTGTCATTTTTTTCGCAGTTACAGTACCATCTTCATCAGCAATATTACAGTTTCGCGCTGGTGTTCGTGTTCGCGATCGGTGTGTGCAACCAAGTGGTGTCCTACGTTCGTGTCTTCATGTTGCGCACTGATGATTACCGTACAGGTTCGTTTACCTGTTCCATGTTTGCACACATCGCGGTACTTCGTCTAATGGCTGTGCTGGGCTGCTAGTTTTTAGCTATGATTTTAGGGGACTTCTATCCGAGCGGACTTCTATTGCGAGAAGGCATCTATTCTTTCAGGTGTGCTTGACGAAAAAACTAACCCTGTTGTTCACACTAAAGGCCTAGCTATTCTTCGTTTTCTCAGAGAACATAGAACAAATTCTCGCGCGCTTATTGGCTGTTGAACATACGTGGACCAATCAGCGCGCGAGAATTTGTTCTTTGTTCTCTGAGAGAACGAAGTATAGTTAGACCTTAACAAGCGGGCTAAAATCTGTAACATACTGCAGGAATGCGTGTTTAGTGACCAACATATATGATTTAAAATAAACCCAATTTATGTAATCTCGCGCGCTGATTGGCAGCACTCCACGTATGTTCAACAGCCAATCATACGGCCCCACGACACAGGGAGGCCCGACCGCACAGCGCGCGACCGAAGCTTGAAACACGGTCGAATACACAAAATCAACAAACAAACAACCTTCTAAAAGGCCCCCCCTTAACAAGCGGGCTAAAATCTGTAACATACTGCAGGAATGCGTGTTTAGTGACCAACATATATGATTTAAAATAAACCCAATTTACAAAAAGTGAGCGTGTATCAAAAGGGAGCTTCTGTTAGGAAGAACCAGGAAGGCAGAGCTACTACGATTTCGATTGGGTCTTGCGCAGTGATGAAAAGTTGAAAAGCCTTTAGATGAGTACCCAAGCTATGCACGCTGCCCTCGTCAGCATGAGTCACCACAATTCACTTTCTGCGCTCACAGAATACAACTACTGCACGCAACTGGCCGCAATGCAAGCATGGCATTACTTCTTCGCGCTGTTGTGTTACGTGTGGGGCGGCATCGCGACCGCATTTGTACAGTCCGCCACCGTTATTGTCCATCGCTGGAAGACACACGTTGTGAGTGGAGGGAGCCGGTCGTACTTCGGCATCTTGTTATTTTCAATTTTGACACAAAAGCAAGACCGGAAAACACCACGCACAACAGGTTTAATTGAACTCCTCTTTTTTAGTGCGAGCAAATCGGGAGACTCATAAAGTTAGCTGAATGTGTAAGAAGCTGGAGCACAACGCATGTTGCCCCCAGGGTTGGGCAAAAAACGTTTTTTTTTCAAAAAATCGTTTTTTTAAAAAAAAAACGTTTTTTTTTAAAAAAAACGTTTTTTTTAAAACGCCCAGATGACCAAAATATGCCCCCAAAAAAATTGGAAAACGCTCATGTTGGGAAGAAAACGTGGTTAAATGAAGTCATTCTATGTGTTCTGAGGCAAAATAAACAGGTTTCAACCCTTTTCTAGCGAGTTGCTAAGATCCCATATCAGACCCGCATCGTGGGACCAACTTTGGCCGGGGTCATCACTGAAAGTCAAACTCCGTATATCGACGTATCTCGACAAAGTAAAAATTGGTCGAAAATTTTATGAAAAAAATGGGACAAAAAATTGATTTTCCTTGATAATCAGGGTACTTTCCCTGAAAAAATCAGGGAAAATCAAGGAAATTCAGGATTTAAAAAAAACGAAAAACGACCCAGGCGTTTTTTTAAAAAAAAAACGTCGTTTTTTTAAGAAAAAACGCCGTCGTTTTTTTTTGCCCAACCCTGGTTGCCCCAGGCACGCGAACATGACCAGCTGTAAATGTTACACGCGCACAGATGTACTAAAACAATTTTGTTGTAAGCGATGCTCGACGGGTTCTTCTTAACCACGTGAATCAAGCAAGAATGGCTCAAGCACGGGTGCGGGGTCTGGAACCAATTAAGCAGCGCCAGGCCCCTTGCGGTTAATATACGTGGGCATGTAACCAGGGTTGGATTAAAAAAGTAACAATTTTTTGTAGCCTTTTTTCATTTTAAAATTTTAAAAAGTAAGTCCACTTTTTTATTATTTTCACTTTTTTCGTTATTTTCTGACTTTTTGAGGTAAAAAGGCATGTTTTCATGTGTTTTAGTGCTCATGATTCTCAAAAAATTGCCTCCGGCGCTTATAGTTCAGTTTGAAATGGTGTTGTGATGGACTCATACAGTTCCCAGACATCCCAACAACCGCTGTATGTATAATATAGGACACCCCATACCGTATACTGTACAGTTATTGACCGTGTCGTAAGCTATCGACTCCACGTTGCTCCCCTGTTTGCAGTGTACCTGGATTAGTCGTTTGTTGCTTTTGTGACACAAAATGAGCATGGTGTAAAGCTTTATCTCTCTTCAAATTTATCCCCACATTCACAAACAGAAGGTTGGCCTTCCCTTTGTCATATATATCCACAGAGTTACCTTAGAGGTTCTCGAAGTCATGACCAAAGGGATTCGATAGCAGTTGATCGACGTAAACATGCAAGTCAGTGGAAAAGTTCTCTTTTGTGTCCTTCAAAACATACCTAACTAACATGATTTCAGCAATTTCATTCTTCAAGAAACCAACTTTTTGGGGGTCCGGAATAAAAAAAGTGATTTTTAAAAAAACTAAAAGTTTTTTAAAAAAAAGTTCGATAATAAAAATTTTTTTAATCCAACCCTGCATGTAACCGGAGTTCTCCGACCACAGCCGTCTCCCCCAGCCTTCTCGAATAGTGCCCCAGTGGGGCTCTATTCAAAAAATGTGTTTAAAAGGATTTTTTGACATTGGGCTCTATTCGAAAGACCCATGGGGCGTTCCTTTTGGTATTTAGAATCAGTAGCAAGTTCCAATTTCCCACCTGCTAGAGGGCTATAACCGGGAAACACCGGTATCAATTTGCAGACCGAGGCAACCGCCGCCAACGTAGTTCATGGCGAGCACGTAATCGACGAACAGAATCAATTCACACGCCGAGTCAGCTGGTCGGTGCTGGCGACGTTCGTGTTCATTTTCGCTCCGTTCCTGTTCATTGCTGGATTTTCAACTACGATTTACGAGAGTTACGGTTTGAGCACGGGTCTGCGCGAACGGGTCAATATGATGTTGATCAGTTTGTTGGATGTGGATCCGGCGCTGAATTCGGTCATCTTTTTGTGGCGAAACAAACTGTTGTTGTACGCGCTCAAGTCACTGTTCAAGTGGAAAATTCTGCCAGATAACCTGGAAATGTGGAATTATGAATGAAAATTACAGAGAAATGAAACTGAGATAAAACGTCGTTCTTGTTTGTCACACCTTTTGCACTTGTTTTTTTGCACTGTGAGTGATACAAAAAACGACCCAATTTAACGGAAACGTGCAAACTATTGTGATTGTATGATAATGGAATACGATAAGGTTTGGGCAATCACATCAAAGAGCATTCATATGTAAATTCAGGGGTTATCACGCACACCTAGTTTTTTCACGTGGTGACAAACGCGTGAAATGTGCGAAACATGCGCCATTTGAAATTTTCAACGTTTGTGGTGTATAACTAGGCCACAGTTTGTGAACGTTTTCGAGCTTGGGTTTGTGTACCCTCATTTATTTGCGCAACATGAAGCTCGTTAGTTGCCTACCCGTTACTGTCAGTGCTTCGTTTCTTACTCAATGTTCACGGCTGACACGCGTGAATTTTGCTTACATTTGAATTCGTACAAATTGGCACAATAGATTGTACATATTTTATTTCTTCGCTGGAAGCAGCCCGCTTTCTTCTTCTTGAGCAATTTAATGAAAAATGAGCCTCGCTCACAGCGTAGTTCTGAACTATACGCTGATTGTTGCCTACCCTGTAGAAAATCCACCCCATCGTTATGACTGTGCCGTTGATTCCAATCTTAGTGTTTCTAAACTTTGCGCGAAACCTGGGATGGTTCCTGAGCTGTTTTCTATTCTCATGAGGTTAACAAAGTTCAACTACAAGCTTCTTCACGGCAAGAACGCAACACATATTTTCGATGAGCTTCGCGGCGGTTTGATTGATATGGCACTGTTCCTGCAGTCATCGTCATTGGAAGACCAAAAGAAGAACAACTACTCACTCACAGATCCAATCCCTGGTTAGTGAATACAAAAGAGGATCTACAAAAACATTCGATTTGAGAACCATCTATTTTTTGTGTAGGCTGGTCTTATCACTCTGTTGCGGTTGGTACATCACGAGCCAAAAATGATCTGTGGTATCAAGCACGAGCGTTTCTATTCGTCTACAGTCGCTGGACGTGGATGGCTTACTTATTTGCGCTGGCTTTGCTGAAAATCGGCGGTTGGATCGCCATTCGTACCAATTCGAACACCCAACACTTTCTCGCTCTGGTAATGGGCTTCTACATAATGTTGTTTGTCGGTCTGTACCGCAGCGGTCTGCTGGCCAATTTGCTGCTGACGCGACCGCAATATCAATTTGAGAATTTCGATCAACTCGTGAGCTTGATCAGCGACGACAAAGTCCAGCTGCTTATCACACCATACTACCTGCACACCATTCGCCATTCCAAGTCTCCAGATCTGCAGCGTCTGAGCCGAGAACTGACAATCGGTCATCGGTACGTTCGTGCCTCGTCGATACAGGAAATGTTCGAGAATTATTTCCGCGAGATCGAAGAAGGACACATGGTCGCGATAACAAGCGAGTTGAGTGCAGTCGGGGGTGTTAGCCGGTCTTGCAACCTGCGTATGGTGTCGATGCATCCGTTTGGATATCTTGACAGTTCGTTCGTTTATGGTCCGAAGATGCCGAAATGGGCTCTGGACGTGTTTAATACAGCACTGGTTGAAACTGCTGACGCGGCCACGCAGATTAAGAACAGGTAAGTCTGAGGAACTGTTCTATTAAAGCCTATTTGGAACTACATCTACGATTTGCTGGTGCAGGTATCTTCGAATGCTTCAAACTAGAACGAGAAACTGCACGATTGCGGACGAAAACACCAGTCATCACGCGATAATAGGGTTAGGAAATGTGTTTGGTGTTTCACTTCTATTGTTGTCTGGCTTGGTTTTAGCCGCCATTGTTGCGTTGCTTGAGGTCGGCACATATCGATTCAAGATGCGGTTTGCGACAAATTTTGCTTTGCATTTCTGATGTCACATGTGAAACTATTGTGTTGTCCGTGTTTGCCTCATGCCCATTTCGTGCAAACCACTGATTCTAAGTTCAAGTGAAACCAGATAACGCAAATGCAGTATGTTAAAAGCATTCTCTCACGCAATCATTCGAAAAATAGCTCTCACTGCGCATAAAAATAATACAGAGACCGCAATTCTGAGCACGTGGTATTATATGCAGTGCCGATAACATGCTGAGGACAACTGATTTTCCTGAAACTACTGTTGCAGTGATCTAGTTTCATAGGCTCCTTCAAAATTCGGATCACAAGCCACTGCATTTTTAATATAAAGCTGAGGTACCACGTGCAACAATGGTTGGCCGAGCTTTTCTGAATCCCTCACGCGACGTGCTAAAAATCGGATTCCTCATCTGCGTTCCGCCTTATTGCTTTGATTGTGCGTTTGACTCTCAACTGCTCATCACCAAGGAATGCAAAACGCCTGGCTACTTGTGCGAATGGTTTGCCGTTGTGACAAAAATAGCAGGAATCAATTTTACGTTGGTCGATCTTCGTAATTTTACAATGGAGCATGTGTTTGACGCCATAAATGAAGGAGAAGTCGATGTGCCCCTGACGTCTATTCCTGACGAAATGAAACCAGAGAATACAACTGTGACAACGGTACACGGTAAGGACGGCAAGGGGACGCTGATCTGGCAAGCCTGAATGAAAAACCAAGCACTAATTTCAGGGTGGAACGAACATTTGGTGGCAATTGGAACCTCACAAGTAAAAAACGACTTACTCTACCAGGCCCGAGCGTTTCTGTACGTGTATGGACTCCATTCGTGGATTATTTTCATCGTGCTGTTAGTCTTGCTGAAAGTCTCGCTATTTATCGCAAAGATACTCGACACAAACGTGCACGCGTTTCTCGCGCTCTTGCTGGGCTTCTTCACAATTTTCGCTGTCGGTCTCTATCGCTCTGGCTTGGTCACCAGTCTGCTGTTGACAAAGCAGACGTATCAATTTGACAGCTATGACGATCTCTTGCAACTGGTGAACCAGCGTCAGGTGCATGTGCACGTTCCTACTTTCATGATTGAACTAATGAACATGTTTCCCACCTCGAGAATCCATCAGCTGAGCAAACTTGTTGATTCCGGTCAGTATATACCATACGATGGCGCCACAAGTAATTTGAACGACAGTCATTTCTTGTCCGTGAAAGCCGGTAGATCAGTTGTACTGACGGGAGAGTCGGCAGCTACGTGGATGACCAGCTCACGATGCGGTGTGAGGGCCGTGGAACTCACCGAGTTTGGAACTATCGAATTTGGGATGTTGTTTGGCCCGAAAGCACCACCAGAGGCTGTACACGCCATCAGACAGTCACTTCGTGATGGTACTGATCAGGGCGCAGGAATTATCAAAGACAGGTTGGGATGTGAGCCTGTTTCATGAAAAGAGTCTCAAATGCTTTGATTATGTTCATAAAAGCATACTTTTTCCAGATACCTTCGAGCAATGGATCGAGTTCAGAAAAACTGCACGGAAGAATTTGCTGGCTTTGACGATCTCTTATCGTTAAAATTTGGCAACGTCTTTGGCGTAACGGCGGTGCTGGTTGCAGGGCTCGGTCTTGGGAGTTTAATTTTGATGTGTGAAATTTTGTCCCTTCGGTTTATGTCACTGTATTTAGCAACAACTTTTAATTAGTGTTGCGCGCTGGTTGCACATTCAATCCAAATGGGTTTGTGTTGCTGGTTGTCAACTCACGTCGTTGCTTGTAGCTGCACTTTATGTACTTCACATGCAGTATATTTGCTTCGAGGTAAACTTATGCACACTTATCTTTTCCAATGTGTACACGGCCAACCAACAAAACTACCGAGAATGAAAACTACATAGAACAAAAAATGTTTTTCTGGCTGCCTGAATGTTTTTATTCGCACACTTTCGACAAGCTTCGCGTGTCTTTTGTAATAAACAAACGTGCCCACAAGTAGGTTGCAATCACAAACTGATGAAGCAAGCCATGACCGTCCACTTGCTTCCCATACATGTACACCCTAAAACAATGAACCTTCCTGGTCTATACTGATCCACCAATCCTTGATGTATACTGCAATGAGAACACAAGCTGCAGCACTGTTCGAGGGTTGGCGTGATAGCCATATATCCACCACATCGCTACGAAAGTGCGTTTGAATCAGGCTTGAGAGTCACGAAAGGTTGTCCAACGCCTGGCACTTATGGTGCTTCTTCACAATAGACCTCGAGATTTTAACTGAAAATGTGTCATCTGTCGTAAAAGGCTCTCTTATGATTGTGCATGTTGTCAATATTGCTTGCTCACTCAAGGTGCAGCTCTCATGTACATGCAAAACCGTTTGAAAACGCGAGCAAAACCCACTCTCAAGAGCGGGCGAATTCAAATTGGGAGAATGAATAACACTGACAGGTTTCTCCCCAAATATCATTCTGAGCTTTGTATCATTCATTCAAGCAGTCTATTTGCATGACTAGGGCTTAATACACAGCCGCTTCGAAAAATAACTCGCAAATAATGATTGCTTAAAGCATTTGAGGCATTATGTAGGTGCACGTTGCTGCTTTAGAAAACCGAGCATGAAAAACAGAGTGCAAACTGAACGTAAACTGAAACTGATCAAACACGCCTCCAGCGCAAGATTTGCAGTGTTATAAGGCCGGAGGCCTGCAGCTGGGTGCTATCTTGGCGACAATCAAGTCACACAATAAATAGGCACAGAAAGTGACGTGTTATTTTCCAGAACATTTATATAAAAACGGCGATGCAATTTTCGTTACGAGTAGGTTTTCCGGAACCAAATCCACCATATCGCTATGGCTGTGCGTATGAGTCGGGATTGAAAGTAACGAAAGCTTGTTCAACACCGGGTACAGTTGCCGAGTGGTTTTCAATTGTATCAAGGGTGGCACAAATTAACTACACCTTGATCGACTTGCGATCAACGTCAACCTCAGATGCTCTATTACGCGTTCAACAAGGCATGGTCGATATGCTGTTATATGCAGCACCAGAACAGGAAACACCTGCCAACGTCACTCACATCTCTGTACCAGGTATACCGGTGTGCTTCAAAGTAAACTATATTGCACCAATCTGTCTGTCTATTTATGTTTGCCAGGCTGGGACGAAGGTTTTGTCGCAATCGGCTCCGCCCGAGGTCAGAATGACCTGTTGTATCAAGCGGAAACATTTCTGTTCGCATACGGCCGATGGACATGGACGTGCTTTCTTGGAATGTATATCTTCTTCAAGCTGGGCATGTATCTCGCCAAGCTCTTCGGGTCCGACGTGGAGCAATTTCTGACGCTTTGGAGTGGATTCTTTATGATTTTTTTCATTGGTCTGTATCGTTCCGGTCTGCTGGCCAACTTGCTGTTGTCGAGGCAGGTGCATCAGTTTTCAAATCTCGACCAGCTAGCGCAACATGCAAAGGAAGGCACAGTAAAGCTACTGTTTCCTGATCATCTGCTACACTTTACCAATCGTTCAGCTGTATCGAATAGGCTGACCGATCTGATGGAGACGTCCGACAGCAGTTCGTATTCTGGTTCAATCGACGAAATAGACTACAGCTACACGCGTTCGATTCAAGATGGCAAAACGATAATGATTAACATTGAGTCAAACACCGTCAAGTTCATGACGGATGTGTGTGATGTGCGTCGTGTCGATATTGCTGAATTTGGACGATTCAAAATGGGCCCGCTGTTCAGCATTGGCACGCCAAGTGCTATCGTTCAAGCTGTGCTCAGATCAGCGATGGAGACCAACGAAGGAGCGCAGCGTATTAAACAAAGGTCATCCGCTACTCCTATTTTTAAGATGTTTTAAGACCTTTCTTGCAAAACTGAAGGGGCTTGATGATAGGATCAGCTTTTACTTCGCCGGTTGACCTTTCAAAAAACAGGGGTCACAATCGGGCTGGACTGGGCTGGGCTGGGCTCCGATTTTCGACACTTTGTGCACGGGATACCCGTATCGAGTACCCGTCCAACAGAAAAATCGCAACTTTTTCGTCAAAAATATAGAAATTTCTCACGGATTTGGCAAGTGAGCGATCAATACTTGCCGGGATAGCAACTTTTTTTACTGAAAGTAACCTAAGCGTTCGGCCAAAACATTAGCTTCGGAAATATTATGAGAAAAACACGGCCAAAAAAGTCGGGGCAGTCCGAGCTTTGGGCAACTCGGACCGGGCCGAGGCGAGCAGAAGATTTCGCGGCTTAGGCCCGATTGTGACCTCTGAGAATATATTGTCGTGCGATCGAGGTCTCTAACTGTAGCTCGGGCAGGACATGCGAAAATCAGTTCTGTTAAACTAGATTTTGGGAACAATTGTTGTAGTTTCTAACGATGTGGTGAATTAAGAAACTTGTTCGGCAAATAACACTGATTTGCTTGCATGAAATTGCCAACCTTCACTGTTCAAGTTTTGTGATTCTTAATGCACAGGGACTAGATATTAACACTGCACAACGACAAAGGTCGGTTTTTCAGATACTGGCGCATGATCAACAAGTCATACCGAAATTGCACGAGAGGTGAAGCCATGCAACAAAGAAGAACACTAGGAATCGGAAACATATTTGGCGTCTTACTAGTGCTGGTTTTCGGCTTGTCTTGTGCATCTATATTTGTGTGTGTGGAACTTTTCTACGTCAAACTCAAAGATTTGGGCGGTGTACGTGAGGTAATTCGCATAAACTTGTGCCAAAACATAGGACTTGGCGTGTAATTTCCGGGCTAAAACAACATGTTTTTTTACCATTTTTGCAACTGTCCCTAACACTCATGTTAATTTGATGACTGACGATACGCAATTATTGTTGTACGTGCTGAACTGTTGAACATTATGACTATACAACCGTGTAAATATTATGTAACCAACCGCTGGAATCAATAAATGCCGAATCACCATAATAACATTATTTGCAAAATCTGCCTGCGCGCCCGTGCGTGGCCTGGTCTGTTGACCGTTTTCGTGCCGTTTCACAAGTGGTTCTTGTGTACACAAGTCTTTTTATTGTTAACCTGTTGATGTTAATGTGATGACGATGAACTTTTATTTAACGGGTCTTTGTGTTGGATGAGTCCAGTTTCGACAGTTGTGTTCTCAAATATGGAGAAATACAGCCATTTGATCAATATTTTACAATTTTATTGGAACTGACTCTAGCGCACAGGCGTCTCGAGGTAATACACAGTTACTACACCTGGCTTCTGGCTTAGATTCGTTGAGCAGTCGGCAGCAGCAGCTCACTTGCTTCAGAATGGCAGTAAAGAACCATACGCTAAAGCGAATTCGCCACGGATTGAACATTGTGTCCATCATCTTGACTTCGGCCGCTTTGATGCTTACAGTTGTCGCCGCCTTCACTCAGGTTGGAACCTTCAGAGAGCTTGCTTGTGCTGGTTCAGGTCAGCCCAATAATTTTCAGAGTTAAAAATACTGGCACATGCGGTAGATGTCTTTTTTATCCAGAGGCAGGAGATACTAGTTACAGCGTTTATCCTCTGATAACCAGGAATGGATCGTGCAACGCGATCCCGGCTTTGATGATCCAACCGTTGTGGCTTCACCTGCAGCAAGGCGCGGTGAATTACATACAATTGGACTGATCAGCGATTGTTTGGTGTCAGGTTTGGTTTCGTAATTTGTTTGTTGATTTTCAAAGGTACAACATGCTTTTTCATCGGCAAAGAACCGCATTTTACTCCAAAACCTGTAAATCAATTTCTTTGTGGTTTCAGATCTGTACAATGTGCCGAACCTGTGCGAAACTAAAGTGCACCTCGAGCTTACCGCGCCGCCGACTGTAATCGATCAGCAGGAATCCGTAATCGATCGAACGCTGAGTGCCGGCAACCGGGTCAATATTGGATCGTTGTTCACCAATGTGTTCAAGAATGATCGTAAGTGTGTGTTTGTAACGTCAATATGTAATTTGTACGAAAGGTATTGGAAGCTGAAAGTAATATTAGCATCAGAGGTAAAAAACATTGAAGAACCAACGCAATCCCCACGTGCGCCTGTAAAACAAGCGACGACGTGTATTAGAACCGACAGTGTTAGAAGCACATTGTTAGTTTCTGGACTGGCACAATTGTGTTTTTGTGGCAAACTTTCTCGCGTTCCAGGTTGGCGCCGTCAATGTCTACTATTGATGTGCACAGCCATTTTGTGCGCGATTGAATGTCTTCAATTGTCCTTCTGTTCACTTGCGCTAAAAATCGTGTCGATTTTTTGGACCATTTTCAATCTTATTGCCAGTGAGTGCTTTTTTGTTTTCATATCATCTTTTCTGGTAACCACATCTGAAATGTTCTACTATTTTCAGCTATTCTACTTGTGGTTTCGATTGTAGTGTTTCGCAACGCGGTCAGCACTCAATATGACGTGGATACATTCGGAAATAGCAGATATCTGCTGTCGGCTACCACAACCAGTTTACGAGGAGAGAAGGTTTGGTTGCAGGACTCGCGGGATCTGGTAAACCACCACGTGCTCAACCTTTTACTGTGATCTCAAATACCGCACAAATTTAAACAACACGAATTGTATTCTCTCTTCTTTTGTCGACTTCAATCTTCTCCATTCAGGAATTCACTACTTTGTTTCAGTACACACACGGCTACTCCTTTCTGTGTGCCGTGTGGGCATGCGGTCTGTTCTGTCTCATCACCCTGTTGAGCATCGCCTCAACCACTCTATATTTCGTCGAATATTACCGGTCAAAACGCGAAATTATGACACGCAACCTCACGCCGCTGAATATGGGCCTGTTCCATCAGCAGACAATGCAGCGATATGAGAATGGAGGGAATCGGGATATGGAGTATAACGTCATACATTGACTATCGTCGAACCAGGATTGATATTACGATGTTGTTCTTTATGTGCTACTTTCGAAAAATTGTGCAATTATTCAGCCTCAGTGCTTGGTCCCGAGTTCCAGCAAGTCCGGCATGGCCGACTGAAGAGTAGATCGCGCCGCGATGAGTTTTTGGGGCCGAAATATTGCAACATGCATGATACGAGCAACACAAGTGTTATCAGTCAATATGTGATAATCTGTGATTTTCTGGAGATTTTCACCCGGTCTTTGATTACAAGCTGTTATGTGACTTACCAGTAAGATTTATGCGCAGGTAGAGAATTCCTTGTTAGAATTATTACCCATGTTGAATGTTCCATATGTTGATTTTCCAACAAAAACGATAACGAAAAGTGAATAAGATATGCAGAACTTGCTGCATATTTATGTGGCAAGTTGTTTTTCATATTTATCACATACTCATTTAACAGCATCGTCTTATTCATATTTGAAAAGTTTCAAAAGAATTAAAGAAACTGCGAGCAGTTGTGATGTATATAATATCAATTTTTGACGTCATTGGCACATTTTTTCTCCTTAGTCTGACGAGGACTGCATTGATCCGTTTTCAGACCATAGCAGACGCTTTACACGCAGCCTAAAAGCGACTTCAATAAGCGGGCTGAAGTTAACGGGCGTACAACAGAGGAAACACTTATTATAGCTGATAACGGGTGAGGCATTTATGAATAGTCTCGGCGATGCATACACTACAAGCCAGACCACAGCCCACTATCCACAACAACAAGAGGCCGTAGACCTCACTGATGCGCAAATATCGAAGCTCATTGGACACCTCATACCCATCACTGTTCTTGCTGCATGGACGCCCTTTTGTGGTTTGGCGAATAGACACACACCCATACGCGTCGAGGCGTATAACGAACGGACCGGTATTATGTGTGTGTGCTGCGGTGCACTGTGCATTGAGCGTGCGTGCGTTGGGTTTATGAGTGATTCTGAGCCGCAGCCAGACCGCGTTCCCGTAGCTCAGTTGGTAGAGCAACTGGCTACCCAGGCCTGGTGGCTGGGAGGTCGGAGGTTCGAGTCCTTCCGGGAGCATGCGTTTGGTGTGGCGGTTCAGAGTTCACAAGTGGTGAGCCGATGACGTGATAGTCCGATAGCGGCTTGGAGCCGGGTCGGATGAAACGAACCGAACCTTCTCGAGTGGAGGAGGGTGCGTGACGTTGTGTTCCGCGGTCGGAACTTCCGTGAACGGGAGGTGATGTGGTCTGGCGAATAGACACAGACCCATACGCGTCGAGGCGTATAACGAACGGACCGGTATTGTGTGTGTGTGCTGCGGTGCACTGTGTATTGAGCGTGCGTGCGTTGGGTTTATGAGTGATTCTGAGCCGCAGCCAGACCGCGTTCCCGTAGCTCAGTTGGTAGAGCAACTGGCTATCCAGGCCTGGTGGCTGGGAGGTCGGAGGTTCGAGTCCTTCCGGGAGCATACGTTTGGTGTGGCGGTTCAGAGTTCACAATCACACTTTCTCTTGATGGAACCATCGCGAGTAGCGCTGATCGATCTCAAACAGTCCCTGGTGCGACATGAATATCGCATTACGGATACGTGACAGCAGGTCGACAGAAACGTTCCGTCGGAACATCAGAACGTCGCCGAATGTAGAAATGCGCCTGAAGTTGGTCTGGGTAAATTCCACGCTGACCAGTCCACAGCATTCACGCACTGATGACAGCATGAAATCAATGGTACGCTTGCCGCGCACCAACACTGCGTTGTCGCGTCTGATCAACTCGCACTGTTGCTTGTGATTCGCAGTAACTATTGGCGGATTCTGAGTCAGCGCGGATCGCATTAAGCTGTCCGAGTTCGACATCACGCCCCTCAGCCAAGACGTTTGGTTCGAGACGGCGATTAGTTTCGCACGACCGCTCAACACCAACTCTGCCAACTCGTCAATGCTGCTGTACTGTTGATTGGGGTTGGGTTGGATCAACATCGATAATACACCCTTACCAAATAGAGACAGTATAATCGTGGTCATGAATAGTGTCCACGCAACGCTCACATTGAACCATTTGTTGTGAATCTTGTTCACGCCGGCAGTGACTGCCGACAACAAGTTGGGCTAGCCCCAACGCAGCACTAGTCGAAGGCTGATCATTGCAAGTAGTAACAACAACCACACTTCCCGGCTGAAAACGCGCGTGTAACTGAACAGGCTTTGGCGCTGAATGGGAGCACTCAACGACGACATGACGTATTCGGCTGGAATCGGGTATGATATGGCGAATCGATTGATTCTCGACTTGGATGGGTGAAAGAAGGCGGCAATGGTATCGACTCCATTCTGCTCGATCATTGCATATGCCGTTTGGACAACATCGCCAATCCGTTTTGTGCCTACCAACTGGAAACGCAAATGGGCAGTTTGCAGGATCAAAGCCAGCTTCTCTGCGGCTTTCTCCCGGATGCGGACATTTTGACGTGCTCTCAAGATAGGAATTGAACGAGCAATTGAAGCGAAACTTAGGATAAACGTCATACAGCAGACGGATTTTCGGCTCACCGGACATTTTCAGTCACAGATTTTTGAACACATATTCTGAAGTGCGTCTTCCCATAGTGATCCTCCGGAGAGGGACCAAAGTAAAAAGGTTGGAAAATGTATCCTGGTAACAAGTTGGGTTCAGTACTGTAGTTGTACGTTCGTTGATCAGAACCGGAAATCATGAACTTTGGAAACCCGATCATTCTTGATGCACAGTTTGATTGGGATCATATGTACATTTTCATTCCAATTCTGGGAATGCCAACAGTGACTTGCAAATAAGCTTTCAAATGGATTGAATATCATCATGTAATGTATGTGTACTCAGAAATTTTCCACCGTCTGAAAAAGAACTTGTTTGCATAACATGCATAAGTCCTCATGCATAAGACCTGATTGAGAAATTTTTGTACATAAAGCACAGTGATGATGATACAGGTGTTGGTATTGCGCTCAGCTTCGGGTCGGGATTACTACAATATCGTGACCATTTGCATCAACCTGGCACTGGAGGTGCAAAAACAAAAACCAAACAAACAAAACGGCCCCGCTTTTCGGTATGTGGCTTCAGCATACGGGCTTCGGAACATGTAAAGGGTGACAGCGTCACGTCACCACGACTGCACATGCCAGATGCTGGGTGGGTTTGATCCGAACACGGGGACTGATGTTTTACCAAGGCTACATAAAGTCATGTAAGATGTGCTCGATAAATTAAAATTGCCACCTTGATACATCAGGCAAAAGCTTTTTTTGGCCACACAACAAGAAAGTTGTGTTTGAAACATCAGGTTTTCCATTTTTTAGCATATGAAACATTTTGTGCTTATATGGCGACGTACCTCCGTTGTCATTGACAGTGTGACTGAGGCATTGCAAGGCATTATCGGCCGAAACTGCTGCGCCCAAACGCAACGCGACGCAACTGCTGCGCCCACAGGGCAAAACCGCGTCCTTGATGAGCTAACACATAAGGGAAAATATCCTTGTACAGCCCCAAAGGTGGAAAGTTGTGTACAAAAAGTTTCTGCACACACGAAGTTGAGTATAGCCCAACCACGAACTCATGAGACGACACTTTTTCAAAGTTGACTTGCACAGAGTCAATCATGTTCCGGTTCCACGTATTTTGAAACTGAAAGAAAGAGAAACGCGCGCATTTTTTAAAAACACGCTTTCCACCTCGGTGCGTAAATTCCCTTTTGACTCCCAAAACATTTGTGTGTTGAAATACGTGTTGCCGGAGCATTTTTGAATCTGACCAAGCAAGCTTTAAAAAAGTCGTCGCTCGTGGTTGGACTATGAATTCTATGAATTCTGTGTGGTTGTTCTGTGTTTATGTGAATTAGGAAACGTGGTGCCGCCAGTCATAGATATTCGGTCAGACGCATTAGCACTTTTTCGCAATTTTTCTCACAGGTTCATGTCACGTTTCACGTTTGGCTTAAGGCGCATACCCATGTAGGTATATGAACTGAGCAACGTGGGATTATTCTGAATTTTTTAAATTTTTCTAAACAAAGTGGCGTATCGTACTAATAAGCACTGGTTTACGGGTTTCCTTTGGTCTTTGGTGGCCAATCTCTCGTGGGAGGCAGTGGAACATCTTCTAGTTTATGTGGGACACTAACATTGCCATGCGTTAGTGCAAATTCATGTATTGGTCGCACATTTATAAGAATTGGTCAATTTCTTTTCCTGATTCGTAAAGAGGGAAAGTGACGGGGCAATGACGTTGCGTTGCGTGATCGCACACAAAGCATGTAGTGAAGAGAATGTTTCAGACCTGCGGCAACGTGGTTGATCTGGTGGATTATTTTTAGCTGAAAATGTTTTGTGAGAATCACAAATAACACAGTGGTTAAGAGTGACTGAACGTGAAAATCAGGATCGATTTGATGATTCTTATTTAGGCATTGTGCGACCAATACCACACGGCACTGTGTGCAAGAAATGGTCATCATAGGTTTTGAATTTTCTTACCTCCTATTTCCTAGTTTCAAAAAAGAAGGTATTAGGAAATAAAGTAGGAATTAGGAAGTATTTCCTATTTCCTAGTTGTTCTGCGAAGGAAATAGGAAATTTTGTCACCGTGCCCCGACACCATTGACAAGCCTGCTTTTAACACACCAGGTGGAACATTTAGTTAGCCTTAAACCTAATTATGCTCAGCACAACTCCAGAAATGGTAATTTTGCGCCAAAAATATATTGACGACTTTGCCACTGTTTTCCCAAGCCGTGGAGGATGACCGCTGGTGTCCCGTTGTCTCTTAGATATCGCGCGTGAAGCATCAACATGTTTTTGCAACTTGCATAGTTCTTGATGCACACATTGACACATGCACACTGGACTGTAAAAGCAATGGAGGCAAAATCAAGCACGCTGATTTGGTTTATTTATTTATTTATTTGAGTTTTTGCACCTCCAGTGCCAGGTGAATGCAAACGCCCGCAGGCAATGTAGCAAATCCTGTTAGAAAAACATGAAAATCTAACGTGAATTGAAATCACAGGTTCACGATGTACATGTATAAATAAGCAAAGTACAGTCGTATTGTCCAGTAAATACTGAATTGTTACAGAAGTTGCATACATAACATTTCGGAACATGATCGTGCAGATCAACCAGAATTTTCCATGACTCATTTGAATGGTGTGTTGGTGGTCAAGGCCTGGAACTTTAAGAACTCAGATATGTACAGTGATAACATCGATGAAGTTGATGGTACATGATGAATTTCTGGACCAACCTGTTATCGAGGGGGTGGGAATTACCGTACGTCCAAGTTCAGTGAGAGTGGTCAACTGTACAGCTGTGACTCGATGACAGCTAAATATCAAGGTCTGAAATTGTATTGTTGTTTATTGATGTCAGGTTATTTAGAACATGGTCAAACAGCTCCTTCGAAAGAACGGTTTTCTTGAATTTGGAATAGGGAAGGTCGATCACAGCCTGTGGTAGTGCGTTGAACATCAGTGCTGTTGAATACATGGCACTTTGCTGGTATCGCGTCGTGTTCGGCTTGTCCAATTTGATCGATTTCGTGTGGTTGGTTCGTGCGCTGGCTCGGGTCTCACATTCACTCAGAAGAGTGAACAGCTCGGGCAGACTAAATCTGATTCCATTAACGTATTGATAGACTGTACAAAGTCTGATTGCGAATACTTGTCTGTGGAATGGGAGCAACCCAACAGCCTTGAGCAAATCATGGTATGACGTATCACGTTGCCAGTTATTCAGGATAGCCCTACAAGCAAACTTTTGGGTGCGCTCAATTGTGATTTTGTCACATTTTCTGATTGGATAGCTTGAGCTGCAACCATAGAGCATTACGGATTGCAACAGAGATACATACAGGCATTTCAGACTATTTATTGGCACACTGCCACGGAAGGCTCTAGTCAGGAACCCAATGGTCTTTTTTACCTTAGCGCTTACTTTGTGACAATGCAGATTGTAGTTCAGGTGTTCATCGACCAGTATGCCCAAGTATTTGTATGAATTAACTTGTTCAATATTTGCACTGTTTATAACAATATTCACAGTGGGCCTGGTTGAGTGCATGCGTCGGAACACAACGAGTTTGGTTTTTTTTTCATTCACTTTCAGCATTTTACCTTCAAAGAAGGCGGTGATTTGGTCAAAATTTTTTTTTTAAAATTTTCGGGGGAACAAAATGTTCTAAAACGTCCAAAAATGGCCTTTTTGGGGGTTATTTTTTGTCATTTTTTCTCAAGGGTCGCAAAATTTTCTTCACAAAATCACCTTTGGGGCATGTATTTGGTACCTAAGATACCCCAAATGATGTTATTATACCTTCCCGTGATACATGGGACGCAGTATGCACGTGCCTACATGGTACTTCGATGTCATACCCCATCAGGTCGGTCATATACGACTGATTCAGCTACCCGACAAGTATTTCTGCAGCTTATATTCTCAATTCTGTGTGGTTTATGAGTCAATCTTGCTTATTCGGCCACAAACTGTTGTGTCTGATACCACAGAGCAGCAATCATCCGTCCATATCAAGCACAGACTGTTGGATCGCACCTAAATGACGTAAACACCCTTGATAAGTGATGCAAACCAAGTCACGAAAGTGACTTGTCAATTAAAGTTGCATTTTTTGGCGATTTTGCGCGTTTTTTAGGCAAATTTGGTAAAATTTCCCCGTATCTCAGACTTTTTAAAAAAAAATTTTTTTAAAAAAAAATTTTTTTTTAAAAAAAAACTTGTTTAAAAAAAATTTTTTTTTCCAACCCTGACTGTATGTACAGTATAACTTTCTTCTTGGCAAAGAATAGCTTGCTTTTTGATTAAGCGTAATCGAACCAAAGAAAGAGAATGTTCACCCTCACTATGTGTGGCGGGCTTCCCACACAAGTATATCTGAGCTGAAGCAAAAGCATTTTGTAACACACATCAAAATCGACTGTTTGTTGGAAGCCGGCGACGTATACCCAAGTACCTGTCCATGTGACTGCTTTGCTCCCCTCCGTTTTTGATTCAATTATTTTTGAAATGCACGTTTTAGAGTCAGTGGGTTTTGTATTTCCATATTCCTGCTCGTCAGGTAGATTCAACCAATATCTGAAAAGACAAGCAATTTTACTGACTATGAAACATCATCCAGTTGGGACATCAATTAATCAATCAATCGTTCAAAGCAAGGATATACACAATGCAGTCATACGATTACCGGTACCAGTATCACATAGTGGGAGGATGTGTGTGAAAATTGTCACAGAATAAAATGTAAACAATATAATATAGTCGACTATATAAGATTCCATCGAAACACATTTGCTGCGCGAAAATCAACAATCTGTTGTTGGCAAACACCAAGCTGAGATTTTTGCAGCACAGTCAAACCTCCACATAATGAACATCTACATGGCGAATGATCTACACTATCTACAGCATGTATGTATAGTGAACGAAAAATCACTGCCAAAAAATGAGTTAATGCTCCAAAGAAGTGCCCTACATTTGTGAAAATTCTCCATAGTCAACAAAATAGACGTGCCACTTTCATTCACCTGGTGGAAGTTTGACTGAAAATGTGATCGTCGTACAAAACAAAACTGCCCAGTCAGGATTGTGGTGTCAACATCAACAGGAACGCTTTTGCAAAAAATCACTATAAGTCGTTATATTGTGGTGGCAGCGAGTGTTTGCCATTAGTTTCACGCATCGTTGCCTGTTTGTTAAAGGCGGCCGTTTGAGTGTCCAGGTGCACCTCGCCCGTGTCAGGCCTGTCGACGTGATTGTCTGTGTAGCGAGAGGCCGTTTCCTGGTCCGATCCGGCTCGCTCACGGATTTCGACAAAATCGAACTGCGGCCTGCAAACATCTGAATTTGAAATGTGCTAGACGTCGGAGATCGGCTTGATTTTGGTTTAATTCTCACACATATTTGCACTACAAATGTTCAAAAAGATCCAGAACAACACGACAAGTTGTCATGTTGTCAGTTGTCATTGACAACTTTGGCCGACCTGTTCATCCCAATGTCAAGCAGCATAGCGCACATGCACAGCGTGGCGTAATACGCTCCCAAGCTGCAAACTTCGACAGCGCTAAACATTGACCACGCAATACCGGCGTCTTGGCCGATATTCCTGAAATGCATATTTAACGATCCATCAATCACATGGATGCATGAAAAAAACAATCAATCAATAATTAATATATCAATCAGGGTCGACCAATCAAGCACGCAATCATATGTATGTAGCTCGCACCTATAATCCAGTTGTGTCAATATTTCGACGAATCTGAACAGCGATATGGCGCAAAGCGCGAGATTTCTCAACGGATAGAATAGCAGCTGTCGTGCGAACGCGATTTGAACGACCGGATAGATGATCAGCGCGAGCGACAGACACGTTCGATAGATTATGCTGAAAGTGGGGAACTCTTTTGAGATTATTTAAACACATAAAGTTTAAATGCGTTAAATAATAACAATAATAAATCGTAAGCCTAACAATAAATTCAATATATTTTTTCAAAAATATTGCAAAACTACCCACCTGTGAATGATGAGTAACGGATGAGTGGTGCTGGTTCCACCGATGCCGCTGATATTCGTTGACAGAGTGAACACGATACAACCACCTATTAACTGTGCACCGCCAATTAGCTGGAAATGTGGTTTGTCATTTATGTAGCTTTCATTCAAGAGATTTTGGCACCAAGCCAAACATGCAGCGAACAGCACTCACAGCAATCATGCTCTCGCACCACTGTTTCTTCTTGAGTTCGTGCAATGCCAGCGTGCCTGGTCGAATAGAGTGTAACCTGAAAATACATATGTCGCAAATTAAATTCAATCGAACGAACGAGCGAAAAATTACTATACCCCAACAATATTTTTGGGAGAAACTTTTCAAACGCGTTGCCTGATCCGTAAAGCCCATCATGCGTGTATTAGCTGCAGCGGTCACGTGACTGCCAGCCGCTCAACACACAAGTCTAACGTAGTTAATTGCGAAATGCTACGAAACTCAGCCGGCTGCGCCAGTTGCGTGTGCTTTACGGATCAGGCAACACGTTGAAAAGTTTTTCCCAAAAGCATTGTTGGAGTATACATAACTATAAAATAAAAATTTATGTCCATTACATACCTAAGTAGCCTGGTCACCACCGTAAGCACGTACATGCCCAACCCAGCCACACAGACGGCGAGCGAGGCTTCGAAGAAATGACTAACCGCACCAACTGTCGAGATTTTCTTGTCGCAGCCTGAATGAAAAAGAAAACTGTTTCGAAAATTTCGCTTTAAAAAAACTAATTTGAAAACTTTGAATTTTGGTCGATAGTGAAGAGCACTTCCGGCTTACCGGCCGACCCGAAATAGAAGAGTTCGCACAGATTCGTGTGGAAATATGTGTGATATGCGAGATAGAGATATGAAGCGACGTGGAACACGCAAGTGTGCATTACGGCTAGCACGACGACGAAGGATATCTGAAAAAGAAAAGAAAATCATGTATGTATTTCCAAGTGACACGACGTTTGTGTTCCGTCAGTAAACGCTCCGACGTTTGCTATTCATCGGGTTCTAATTTAGTCCCGTTGTGGGCTCTGATTGGGAAATAAATCTTCTGACTTGAAACTCTACGTGTGAGCCCCAAGAGCGCAAACTGGTAAAACTCGCGACAGGCACTGAGAATGACCTGAACACCATGAAGTGTCTGTGAACCAGCAGGAAGCATTCGGTTCCTCATAACGTTGGATTCGCATTCCAAATCTCAACCCCTTCTAATAAATACAGTATGTACATATACTCTGACAATACTTTTGGGAGAAACTTTTCAAACGCGTTGCCTGATCCGTAAAGCGCATGATGCGTGCACTGGCTATAGCGGTCACGTGACTTCCGTAGCAGTGCATGTATAACGAGCTTTACGGATCAGGCAACGCGGTTGAAAAGTTTCTCCCAAAAGAATTGCCAGAGTATATATCAACCGAAACATCACCCGACCAGTACCGACCGGCAGGAAGCACATTGCGACCCTCTCCTTCAACGTCAGGAAACAGAGCGCGCCGACAGCATAGAGTTGCAGCGGGATTTTCTGCTCGGTCGGATAGAAGACACGGAAGAATGACTGAGAGAGGAGATTGACGACGTCGGAGAAGAGAAACGCCGATGCGGCCAGCGTGAATAGGATGCCGCTGACACCTGTGCAAGGAAAAGGACACGTTGAATGAGTTGGGGTCAAGCGCATGTACAGGATTCAATGTATCAAT
>JASAMV010007512.1:0-44433 GCA_030248065.1 Rhynchonema sp. JSB1_4
GTTGCGTTTGATTCTGGCAGACATTATGAACAATGATGCAGATATGGACTCCTATTTATACCTTTGGCTCATACACATACTGGACTGTATCACCAGGAAAAATGCAAGTGCGTAACCGTAAGTTGTCAGCTGTTGAAGGTTCAAGGTCAAGAAGTAAATATCCATACGGTTGACAACAAGCATCATCAAAACTCTCAAGTAAACATTTTTGTTTTGTTGGAAAAACTTGTTTGGCAAGGTTCATTAGTTGCAGGCGGTCAGAAGGATTGCGCATGAGAACCAAGTAATGACTGTTGATGCGAGCAGTGCGAAGGTTATTGAAGAACAGATTCTGAACGATGTGCAATATGGACAAGTTCCAGTGATGGCTTCCTTGCGTAAACAAAGTGTTCAGCTCTTCCTTGTTCTTTCCTCCGAATGATTGCATCAAATCATCACAAATCAAGAGCTTCCGCGTTACTTTGTCTTCTTTTAACATTGTTAAATCAGGAATGCCTTCAACCAATGTCACTAGGGGATTAGTTTCAAGTTCACGGTATCCATCCTGCCACTGACCATAAGCCCATATTATTTTCTCTGGTGGTGGAACAATCAATTCAGTTGCGTGTTTCACAAAGTTTTTGGCCCACACTGTCTTGCCGCACTTTGTTCCAGCTGCCAAACACATAGTAAACGGAAACTTGAACCTCAAATCCATAGTTTTATTCAGCACACACTAATACAATGGCAAGAGATTGCAATCACTTATATACTACTCACACCTTGTACCCGTAGGGCACAACCTGTCCTGAGGGAAGGATACGACCCTTATCGTACACAATGGAGTACGTTTTGCACTGAGTGCGAGTCACAACATCACAGTTTGATTCGCGAGCGATCTTAGGCGCTACGATATCAACCGCACCTGTTTCCTTCCTATCCGAGAGGTAGGCCAACACTTTGCTTCGAAGCGTGTTGAAATTGAGGTGCTGGCTGGCGGCGTGTGTCAGGGAAAATCCGCGCATCTTGATCGCCGATGAAACCTTGTCACCGTTGATACACCGGTATGCGTACTGTTTTGGACCTAAAATATTTTGAATTGAGGAACATGTAACTGAACTAATATTTAAACAACAAACCTGCGGACACAAACTCCGTGATGTAGCCACCATCAATTTCGTCCGTCATGTCTCCCAAATAATCTCCAATTTGCGGCTTGTAGATATCATCAGGTTTCTCAACGTAGATGACCTGAAAACTGCAAATGTAATGTCATCATCTGAAGAAACAGAACTCCAAACTTACACTATCTGTATCCATGTAAAGAACCCTTTCTCCCAATGGTTTGATGTACGAATACAACTTGAGACGCGCTTGGGCCGTAACAAACGCTGCGATTACGGGATTAGCATTCTGAAATAATGGAGCTCTTGTAAACGGAACAGAACAAATGAATATGACTCACCTCAAGCTCTTGAACAAATTCATCCTGAACTTGGTAGGTCACCGCCATCATGTCTCTATGTACCATTTGCACGCGCATCACTTTTTTGGTATCGTCAAAGATGAGAGCCAAGAACTTGGCCGGCTCTTTGAAGTATTCGGTTTTGGTCATTGCACTCCGCTGCCCGAATTTCCCCTGGAACAACTTATGTTTTATATTTTTGACGAGATAACGGAATGAAACTGAACAAACCCAAAAGGAATTGAGCATCAGTTTTGCCAGCATCCTGAGCCCGCCATTGTACTCGATTTTATCCTTCTCCAGTCGAATTCCTTCCCGTTCGTAATACTGGCGGATGTAGTCATCTTTATCTTGCTCCGTCTTCACCCAACTTGGCCAACCGGAAGCCTGCCGTTAAAATTTATTTCGAAAGTCAATATTTTGAAGTGCAGTTTGACAAACCTGTTGCTTGATCTTGAGGAAACAGTTGATGTAATCGGTGAATAATCCTCCACTGCCTGTTGCTTGATCGTACTGTTCCCACTTGTCATAGTGATAGACCTAGAATCACTGTTATACAGAAACGGAGCTAAAGCCAGAACAATTAATCTTACCTCTGCTATTTCCTTCACCACATAACCCTCGTCCATGGCTTTGTAGAGTTCAGGTGTAGCCCATGCTCCCCAGAATTGACGTTCATTCTCATTGTGCAGTCCCCTTGTTGCTTGGTCTCTGCACACGTTCTACATTCGTGGAAAAGGAGTTTCGGGCCACAGCGGAAGGGAAGCACTGGATGTAGCAGCGCTTGCGGTGCAACTACCAGACATTTCACAAGACCTGAAGATAGAAAGAGATGAACCAAATAATAACATAGAAAAAATAAACTGACCGTGATAAGGGCGAGTTTTGATGTCCTTGAAATTTTCCGTGAATATTTCAGGGTGACCAACGGGGAAGCGACCGTATTTGCAAACCCACGGATAGAGGGAGCAAATATCGATGTAACGAATCTTTTCCTCGTCTTTGGCCTTGCAGTGCATCCAGCGGCAGTTTGTGCGTCCCTTCAATCAGAAAAGTATAAAAACTGGAAATGCACCATTTGGAAAAAGAACTTACACCAAAGAACGCTTCACGTGGATCCAACGGCTCATGTATCTCAACGTCTTTGACAAACGCAGCCATATCCGGGTCGTTCTTGCACTCGCGCTTGAACTCACACTCCCACATTGTGGTGATGCGATGCCCTTGAGCTTCGAGCGTGGCTGAACGCTTATTTGTTGCCTTCAGGGCATCACCAGCCTTTAGGCCTGTTGGCAGCTTAGTGTATTGCTTCGGGTAACATGTGGGACATCCGTGATAAGCCTGAAGAACCCAATTCTGTCCACCGATATTTGATGGAAGAGAAAGGTCTGACTCACGCATCCGTTGAATTCGAAAAGATGTTTCGGGTTCGACCTCAACTGGCCGTCCACTTTGTAATTGCCGATTCTCACTTCACCCCCGTTCTTTGCGTGTTGAATTTGAATGTTCTGGCTGTGTGCCAGCCACTTCAACCATTTGATGGCAATGACACTGGAATTATAAAGCAGTGAAAACTTCAAATAAATAAATTAAGCGCTTAGGACTTGCCTCTGTCTTTCATTCTTGCGATATCCTCCGTTTGGTACCACAGCAATTGTGTTGGGCTTCAAGAAGTTCTGTTTGAATACAGCCATGCAAGTACTGGCGATGGTAACAGCACACGTGAACGGATCCAGTCCATGCTGTGATTTCATCATTGAGCGGAACTTCATGCACGCAAGCATGAGAACGCGTACATCTTGTCGACAGTACTTGACAATTTCTTCTTGGAAATTCCACACTTTGTTCTTGGCCGACTCAGCTTTGTGCCTGTAAATTGAAAGCGTAAGGAGGGAAACAACAAAACAGCAAAACAAAAGTGTACCATTCGAGTAATTCAGTCCGTGGTTTGTCTTTCATCTGATCGGGACCATAGTACTTTATATCCGGTAGCGGCCCAGTGTAATCCCAATTCTCCGGCACATTGAAATGATGGGGAAACGTCCCTTTAGCATCAGGAATGCCCATTGCTTTGGGCAACGCACTGAGAGCCATTGGGAGGAAGTTGAGACTGTCCAACACGGTGATGCCGCATGACGAAACATGGATCTGCAAAGCTAGCAAAATGAACAAAAAAACTGGAAAAGAACATGAAACTGACCTTGAAGATCTCCCGTCCATTCATGATGATTTCGGGTTCCACAGCTTGGTCGTGCAAGTACTGCAGGATAAATTGACTGTCGTAGCCTTTGCCATTGTGAGCAATTGCAACCGAGCCCTTGTTGGCGCGACTAAACAACCATTCACAAAATTGCTGCAGCGAATCCGATCCTTTGAACGTCTGCTCCCGGGTGCCACAGTTGTGGCACACTTGGTCAGATTCAAAGCAGAGTTCGCACACTTTCTCTGCACAGATGACGTTCGCCTCATGTTTGAACACGGATCCATTGGCGTCTTGCCGCAGTACCTGAGACAAAACACATCAAGCAATATCCACCATGATGTAAAACAATGAGGGAACAAACCCTGTTCTGTGTACACTCCAGATCATAGAATACGAATGTCTGTGGTTTCTTCGGCATCTTTTGCTGCTCTTGAAGTTGCATGTAGCAGTTATGAGCTGATGTGTCGACGTGCTGCTTGCAAAACCGACATTGCACAAGCCCACAGTGATGAGCACCACGTGTGTTCTGCACATCTTCGTTGCATCCTAGACAATGCCACACTTGCTGACATGTCGATAGCTTCTTACGTTTTCTGCTGCCAGGTATGTTGCAGTCTTTTTCAACCTAAATTTTTTTTCTCGTGGTTGAAATGTCTTGACTACATAAATGTGAGGGTCACCTTGTGGTTGTCGAAACATTTGCGAGACAGAAAGCGGCGGCTGCAATCATCACAGTAGATATCAGTCTCTTGTTGACAGCGTGGTTTCTCAAAACATTTGGGACATCGAAGCCCACAGTCAATGTGCGTGCGCATTTTGGTGTACGCCTTCTTACAAATTTGGCAGTAGTAGGCTTTGTCGTGAAGGGTAGGCATAGACGAAAACGGTTCGAAATGATTGTCGTGCAGCAACAGATTGATTTCGGGACCGGTGCCTTCCTTGTAGATCTCGGCACGAGCGTGGGCGGTTGACACCACGCGTACACAGTATTCACCGAGTGTTGAGTGAAGTCGTTTCAGTTCGGGAATGCCACATGGACCTTGATGGGTGCCCAACCCTGCATCCTTCAACGAGCAAAATTGTTACAAGTTTTAAACACAAAAAAATAAAGCTAAATCTTACCTGCATCAACTTCAAAGCTAGCTCTTTCTGCTTGGTTCGACGATCACTGTCACCTTTGTAAACGTTTCGGTACAATCGTTTGGCTTCATCATTGTCATTTCTGTGAATGCGCGCCTTTGCAGTGACCAATGAACGAGCGAGGCACAAGTTGTCCGTGTTAGTGATTGTGATCAGCGAACTACCGTGTCCTTGAAAAAAGTAACAAAAAATCAAACATCACACTGGAGTATTTAGATTATGCTTTCAAAACCAGTGCAGCATACCTGCGTGTTTTCCTTCCAACCATTCCTTTAAATTTGCTTTGAAGGGTGTGTTCTTGCGTCCACTACCCGCAGGTGCATGAATGATTGTAATTTGCCATGTCATACGGTCGTCCAAATTGAACACCAAATGCGATTGAACAACCTTTAATAAATAACAAACCGTGTTAAAAAGATGCATGAAATGCAAAGGCACTAACCTCCTCAATATGCCGAATCACGGTTTCGACATCCATATCTTTGCGACAACGAAACGGGATTAAAATCGGTTTGTCAAGTCCGGGGTGGTGCACTTCCAAGCCGACCCTGTCGTTCTCCTGTGCTCCTTCAAATGCGCGGTGCAACACTTGACCCAGAGCATCCACAGCAAACTTCTGCACATCCGCGCAATTTCCCAAATTGCGGAACTGCACAGTGAATGCCCGTCCAGTTGTGTTGAATCTGCGGACATGTTGTTCAAAATCCAGTCCCATATCACTGGACGGATCTTCAGCCTGTCCACCTCCGCCTTGGTTCTCAGGGCCTTGTGCTTGATTTTCAGCGTCTACGCCGTGATTTTCGAGTTCTTGACCTTGATTTTCAGGAGTTTGGCCTTGAATTTCATGGCCCTGAAGAGGGCCGTTGGGGTTGTCGTCGACGAAATCGTCCAAATCTATGAAGACGGGCTCGTCCCAGAAGAAATCGAAGACGTCACCGTCCGGAACGAAGCCGCCGTCGAATGGGTACAGCTCGGCGAGACGGTCGTGGAGCTGCGCGTAGAGCTCGCGGTCGAAGATCCACCGTTGCTCGCGGATGAGGCGCACGATGTCGTCGTAGGTTGCGTTGGAGATGCTCATGTTGATGGAAAAACAATGAGCTGGCACGCTAAAAACATGCTCCTTATATAGGATCTGATCGGGCAAACCAGAAAAAATCAGAAAAAAACAGAAAAAATTAAAATAAACTGGAAGGCCTGCCATTCATGATATAAAAGCAAGACATTTTCAAACAACAGATTCATTTTGTATTTTTTGCACCTTTGGATTTTTCGGTTTCCCGGTTTCTCAAGGTACTGAGCAAGCGTGCAAAAAGGCCTCTTTATATAGCCAATAGCCAAAAAATCTGGAAAAAAAACAAAAAATTTTAAACAAAACTGTTTTGACTCCCGCAGTGCTATATAAACCAAGGCATTATTCACAAATCACTTTGGTTTGCACCCTACACACTGAGCTCGCGCGCAGAATAAGGCTGTTTATATAGCCCGTCGGCTGCCGAAACAAAAAAAAACAGAAAATTTTAAACAGAATCGTTTTTGCACAAGCCTATATAAGGCACCGCCCCACATGCAAAGGCTCATTTGTCTACCTTGTACTTTTATGGGTAAAAACCATATGTACTGCGGTTGGCACAGCCCATGCTTTCAACTCGCCATATGTAGCATGGGTGAAACATCCCGCATTTCCGACAATACACTGAGCAAATTTTTGCACAGTTATTTGTCTACCTTGTACTTTTATGGGTAAAAACCATATGTGGTGCAGGTGAAACATCCCGCACAGCAGAAACCAGAAAAATTTAAAAAAAATCGTTTTTCCCCATCGCAGCGTATATAAGCGAGCACTTCAGCCACAAACCCTCAGTTAGGGTAAGTGGACATTTTTTGGATGAAGACAACCGAACGGTTGGCTTCAATCATTTTGGCCAGCGCGAGCTGCGGGCCAGCTGCCTGCGGATCAGCGCTGGCCATTTGTGTGGTTGTAGTTCAGCGCGGATTAGCTCCCAATCCCATACTACTTATTTGATCTTTGCATAAAGCTGTGCACTTTCGTGCGAAGCAGTGACGTTTTATTCGAGCAATAAAATCTGCTCAAGGCCCTTTTTGAAGGTCAAATGGCCAGAGGTGTTCTCAGCCACGAGGCCTGACACCTCGCCCGTCTGTGAAAACAGACTGAAACGGACAAAAATAGCTGCTGTTACATTATTACACAAAATCTTCAAAACATTTTACTGATATGCAGTCTTTTCCGCCGAACTCCTGAGGCTAGAAACGTACTCTGGCAGCCACGGCATCAATTCTCGAACTCATACGCATGTAGTTGAGTGCTTCATTCTTTTTTCGAATCGCATTTTCGGCGTGAATCCGAGCCGATTCGGTGTCGCCTTTTTGTATGCACTTCTTCAGTTTGGCCTTTTCGGTCTTCTCATCGCGTTCGGACTTTTTTGCGTTTCGCTGCAGGTCCTTGGCCGCAAATTTGAGGTTGAATAGATGTTCTGGAACAAAATAATGCGACGGCTTTTTTTAAATTGGTTCAACCAAGGGTGCAGCAGGAGTTGCTTCCAAAGTGACTGGCTGCCTCTGACTGAATATGCAACTTATGGAGATTGACTGAACAAGTCAAAGTTGTCGAAAGAATTAGGATAATGTTAAACTCACTATCCATAGATACGATAACAATAGCGCGGTGATCCTCGCTTTCACAAGTTGTTTTGATTGGTTCGCTGGCTCAGTCACTGATGATGATGATTGTGGTGGGCAGCTTTAAGCTAGACTGACTTTGTGTCCGTCTTTGTTTCTAACTTTATCGACCTGCAAATTAATCCAACCCTCATTTTGGACAACTTTATGACGAGGATCGTTTTAAACAAGCTGCAAATGCACTCGGATCGTTAATCTCGCAGACAGCTGGATGTACATGTGTGGTGGGCGATTCATCGCCGATTATGTTCAGAGTATACTGGCAGGAGGAAAAAGACCGGTTTTTTTCCGAGAAAAAAAAGAAAATCGTTTGTTTTCGAGACCCGAATACTTTTCCTTTTATTTTTCCGTGGGTATCGTTTCGGTTTTTGATCGGAAAAATATCGGTACTTTATTCCAATTTTGCCAAAAAATTGTGATGCAAAACTGATGAGTTTTTCGATTTTAGTGAAAAATTGGCTCGAGCACGAAACTTAACCGGCCAAAATGGGCCAAAAAGCGTGTAAACCAAGTGTTTTCGACTGACTTCAACAATCTTCAAGAACACTCTCGTCTCGTCACTTCGAACAAATTTTGCACTGAAATTGTTATATTTTTCGAAATTACGTTCTTAACTGGAAAAATATTTGGAAGAGCAGAGATTAGGATCGGGCCGGCTAACCTCGGCCCGGCACGGCCCGACTCAGTGTAGTTCCTGGTCCGGCGGTGAAATTAGTGTGCCTCCTTACTTTTTCGGCGGGGAAATTAGTGTGCCTCCCTACTTTTTCGGAGGGGAAAGTAGTGTACCTCCCCGGGGCGGGGGAAGACCAAAAATCAGGGAAAAGTCACTTTTTGAGGTTGAAAATTTGACCTATTTCTGCCTTTTTTTGGAAAAAATTCTTCATAAAAAGTGTATTTTGGCGAGTTTTGAGAACATTGACCTAAAATCACACATTTTAGGGCCTAAAAATGGGCATTTTTAGGCCTAAAAATGGACATTTTAGGCAAAAATTGGGGAAATTTGTGTACCCGGAGGCCGGAGGGGAAATTAGTGTACTAGTGTACCTTGGTCGGGGAAATTAGTGTACCTTAGGGGGGTCCCCCCCGCCCCCTCCCCCCAGAAACTACACTGACCCGACTGACCAAAACTCCGGCCCGGCCCGACTTGAAAGTCCAAAATCGCGGCCCGCTCCGGCCCGAACCTAAGGTCGGCCCGGCCCGATTTTGATGGGGTCACAAAAGGAAAAAATGGTCAAAAAGGCCAACATTTCCAAAAAATTTCTTGGGAAAGCATGTTTATGTTTTTGTGATTCGCTTTCTGTGAATCAGGTCCATTTGGGTCCCACAGAAAACGTGCACAAATGTGGACCTCGTCGGGCCGAGCCGAGGTAACCCAACCCGATTCCCACCAGGACCAGAGATTAGGATCGGGCTGGGCGCGCCCGGGATTTTGTACTTTTGGATGGGGCTAGGCCGGAGATTTGGAGGTCGCGCCGGGCCGGGCCGGACTACCGGCTTGAATTGCTCAAATATCAAGCCAAAAACGTTTTGACGTTTTGGACCAGAGGTCGCAATCAGGCCGGCCCGACCACGCCCGGGCCGGGCCGAGCCTGGCACCCCGGCCCGAAGCTTCTAATCTGAAGTGACTTATTTTACTGAAAAAGTAGGGATTTTATGTCAAAATTGCAAAAAATTTCTGACGGATTCGGTAAGTAAATGATCAATATTGTCTCTCTGACGACTTTTTCATGGAAAACAATGAATTTTCAACCAAAAAAATAGGTCCGGACCAGAGGTGGGAATCGGGCCGGGTTACCGTAAAACCTAAAATACAAGGGGGGGCTGTATTTTTTCACTGACCCCTTTTAGGGGGGCTGTATTTTGGGGGCTCTATTTTTGGGGGGGCTGTATTTTTTCGCTGCCCAAAATCTCAAAAAATGTTCCAAAAAATACCCCTAAAATGGAGTTCTGTCAGGGTGTTACTGGTCATTATTGAGTGTTTTTAGGTGCAGATCTTCCATAAAAGTCTTTACGTCATCATATACTCAACCGCAAACGTTGTACACAAGGTGTCTTATACAAGAACTTGACTTTACGACCCCGAAGCGGGGAATTCCAAGTTGGGGGGGGGGCTGTATTTTTTTGGGGGGGCTCTATTTTTTCACTGACCTCTTTTAGGGGGGGGGGCTGTATTTTTGGGGGGGCTCTATTTTAGGGAATACGGTACCTCGGCCCGGCCCGACGAGGTCCTGGGGTCGGCCCGGCTCGGCCCGACAGTTCGGGCCGGACGCCCGACTTAGAAAAAAGTCGGCCCGGCCCGGCCCGATTTTTTTCGGCCCGACTTTTTTGATGATATTTTCAATTTCAAGAAAATTTTTTGGTGCAAGAATTTCTGGTTTTTGTCTAAAAATACCTGAAAATCATAGAAGTCGGTCCTAAATCTGCTGAATCGCAAGAAATTTTGGCCAATTTACCGCAAAAAATTCACGATTTTTTGTTGAAATTCGATGATGTCGGGCCTTTTCGGGCCGACCATCCCGGCCCGGCTCGGCCCGACATTCCGAAAAGCCGGCCCGGCCCGACCGTTCGGGCCGGAATCCTCGGCCCGGCCCGATTCCCACCTCTGGTCCGGGTCGGGCCGAGGTTTCCGGCCCGAACCGAATGGTCGGGCCGGGCCGACTTTCCGGAATGTCGGGCCGGGCCGGGCCTGGTGGCCGGCCCGATCATCGAATTTCAATAAAAAAATCGTGATTTTTTAGGCTAAATTTGCCAAAATTTCTCGCGATTCTGCAAATTGGTACCGACTTCCATGATTATCAGGTATTTTATACCAAAAAACAGTACGTTTTGCACCAAAAATTTGCTTCAAAATATCATCAGAAAAAGTCGGGCCGAAAAAATCGGGCCGGGCCGACTTTTTTCCAAGTCGGGCCGGGCGGGGCCGGACTTCCCGGCGTGCACATTTTTGTGGGACACAAATGAAATGAAACCGGTTTACAGAAACCGAATCACAAAAACTTAAACATGCTTCCGCCAGAAAATTTTGCAACTTTTGCCCATTTTGGACGATTTTTTCCTTGGGCTGGACCCCAAAATCCGGCCGGGCCGCGATTTTGGACTTTTAAATCGGGCCGGGCCGGAGTTTTGGTCAGTCGGGCCGGGACGGGGCGAGGTTACCCGGCCCGATCCTAATCTCTGATTCCCACCTCTGTTGTGTTGCGAAATTTGATGATTGTGAATAATTGAATTATGTGGAAGTGGAATGGAAGCGCAAACGCAAACTGGGCTGCGAATTTCTCTTGTATTGCAACGCGGCGGAATTCCATCCAATTCCACAGTTCATCCCATCGTGCGCGGCATGTGGACACCTCGTGCGCTTCGTTTCGTTGTTGTGCCTGTTGATGATTGAGTCATTGATTATCTGCTATGTATTGAAAGAATAAAATAGTTGAACGCCCGCCGAACCTGTGTGTGTCCTTCGTACAGTCCAATAGATCAACTACGTTTTCAGTGACAGCGAATGTCTGAACGAACGTGTTCCGCATCAGCCAAGTCGTCAACCCGTGGCGTGACGGCTCCAACAAGTCGGTGGTGTGACTGGGGGCATGGGCAGTAATGCCCCCCAAAATGGGATCAGCTATCCGTGTATGTCTTCCGTATCTGGACATCAACCAAAATATATTGATTTTACTGCCAAAATGGCGGTTCGTGTCCCCAAAAAACGATAGAATTCTCACACATATGGTGTCGCATGAAGTATGTTGTTGATCACATTTATTTGCAACGACTGATTCTGTGTCGAATCTATTCCGCCGCAATAAGTTTATGATTTGTGGGCATTCGCTGCCGGCTTTTTACAGAGCACTTTCCTTCGAAACAGTGCTGCAGATCAGTGGCGGATCCAGCTTTTGGCCAAATCCAAGAAGTAATTTTTAAGTATGGTCTTTTTTAATCTGGTGCTTAAGTCATTTTTATCTGGTACCTGTTTAGAATATGGCGCTTGTTGCACCGAATACCACAACAAAGTGACAATGCGCGCGTGAAATTTTGGCACTTTCTGCGTGCGCGAACGCCAAATTTCATTGAATAACAGTGTGTCTGACGCTCGAAGCACGCGGTTCTTGGGCTTTTGGGCTTTTTTTATTTTTCGTTTTTATTTCTGTTTTGGATTCTATGTGTTTTTTGCTCCGCCATTCACGTATTTACACATGTTTTTATGTATTTTCCCGCTCTTATCGCGCTTGTTTTTATCTTCAGCCTCAGTTTTTGCCTTCTGTTTTTTAAATTTTACCTTTTTTGCCCCAGTTAGTTGCAGGTAGAACAGCAGGATGTACTGAAGACCCGCCTGGGTGTACTTTTTTAAGTACAGGCCTAACTGCTGTTCTGAATCGGTGCTTGTCTACATTCATGGCCGAAACAAGACAGCCATTTATCTAGCTATTATTAATTTCTTCTTTCGTTAATTTAATTTCTAATTTTCCCAGTCTAGAAAATGGCTGTAAAAGCCGATTCTCTAGGAACTCGTTTTTTCTCTGCTTTTTATGGGGCTAGGTTGTTAGTTTATTTGGTATTTTGCAAAACAGTTTTTATTTTTGCGCAATTTTTTAAATTTGCTCTTGCTCGCTTTTTTGCCTTCATTTATTTCCCTGTTTTTTTCCTTTTCATTGCTGCCTTCAAAGCTGTCACTTTTTATGGTGTCTTCTACTAATAGATAGTATTAATCTGTCACAACTTTTCATTTTTATAATAATTTGGATGCGATTTAGGGGTGCTCGTTCCTTCATCTTTCCGAAACGCTATCGGGATCGGGGCCGATTTGACCAGGGGGTCATGGCCCCTGTGGCACCCTGGGATCCGCCCTGCTGCAGATTAATCGCTGAATGGAGGTGGTCCGCGCGTTTGCGCCAGCTTTATCCAAAATGGGTCAATTTTGCGCCAATCAAACTAGTTGTTCTGCCGTTGGTTTTGAAAGTGTATATACTCTCCGCCCATGCAAATGAAAAGCTGAACGAAGTACATAAAATATCGTGCAACCACAAGCTGCATGAACGTTTTTCAATCAATTACCGAAGAAATATTGATAAAGGGCACTTTGAACATTTGGAACAAGCGACTGAAACGACATTAGAAAAGTGCCCTACCTACTTTAGCAAAACGCTCTGCCTGTGCGCCCCTGCAACTTTACAATGAATTTCACTTTGTCGGCAACTTCAATACAGTTTTAGGAATAATAGAATTTGCAACGAACAACCCCAAACCGCAGTGCGACCAGAGTTGGAGCAAACACGCTCACAATTGCTTTCAGAGCTTCGATGCTCGCTTGGAGCTCTGTCCACGTGCAAGGTATTTATGTATCATTATCCAGAATGGTCAGCAGCAGAATGCGCTTCTAGAGAATAATATCAACTTACTCACATAACTATACCTAATCCTCATTTGTCAAGGCGAGCGGCAAGTTTATGGCCGTGGAGAAGAACAATATTTTTGTTAATTTTGTGCGATTGAGTTGAGTGTGTGTGTGTATAGGCAATCCGCCAGCTCATGGTATTGGTTGCACAATGACTTTAGATTAAAATTTTTGCTGTAAATTTATATTAACATTTCTGGCGATATTGCAGTGAAGCTGTTTGAACACTGTGTGGTGATGTAAAAATAGACCGCTTGTGATCTGCAGCGAGACGTGCCTTACCATTCAGGAAAATTTTTGGATGGATTCTTATATGGTCATTGTGCGACCAATACTCAACACCAGGGTTGGATTAAAAAAAAGTAGAGTTGGCCACTTTTTTTATTTAAAATTTTAAAAAGTAAGTCCACTTTTTTTTATTATTTTCCCCCTTTTTTTCGTTATTTTTATTTTTATTTACTTTATTTTATCTTTATTTATTTTTATTTTTAAGGTAAAAATGTATGTTTTCATGCGTTTTATTGCTCATCATTTTCAAAAAATCGCCTGCGGCGCTTATATTTCAGTTTAAAATGGCGTTGTAATTGACTCATACAGTTCCCAGACATCCCAACAATCGCTGCATGTATTATATAGGACACCCCATACCGTATAATGTACAGTTATTGAGCGTGTCGTAAGCTATCGATAGACTACTCCACGTTGCTCGCCCATTTGCAGTTGTGTGGATTTGTCATTTGTTGCTATTGTCACACAACATGAGTGTGGTGTAAGTCTTTATCTCTCTTCAAATTTATCCCCAAATTCACAAACAGGAGGTTGGTATTCCCTTTGTCATATATGCCCACAGAGTTACCTTCGGGCGGGTTCTCAAAGTTATGATCAAATGGGCTAGATCGCAGGTGATCGACATAAACATGCAAGTCAGTGGAGAAGTTCTCTTTAGTGTCCCTCGAAACATACCTAAGTAACATGATTTCAGAAATTTCATTTTTCTAGAAACCAATTGTTTGGGAGTCCGGAATAAAAAAAGTGATTTTAAAAAAAATTTTAAAAAGTTTTGTTTTAAAAAAAAAGTTCGATCATAAAAAATTTTTAATCCAACCCTGCTCAACACACACAGGCTGCATGCTGCATTACTGCCGTCAATGAATGCATTTATTCTCTGCAGTTATCCGTTGAAGCATCACCAAATTTTGCAACACTGCTGAAAAGCGTTATGTCAAGCAGCTAATGAAAACCGAGTAAATTATAAAGCGGCCATTAAAAGTATGACACTCGCTCAAAGTGCACATTTTGTTTAAGAATTGGCGTGTGCTGCTGTATGCGCTGTGTGTTTAAAAAGTGCCCATGAGCCGATGGATTGCCCATACAAGAAGTGTAGTTCATGCACCAGAAGCTAAACTCGGTGTTTATTACGTTTCATTTTCTCCCTTAGTTGTGGTTCAATTTCCTTGGCAACTTTAGGTTCACTGAAACGCTGCAGCCTATCAGATTGACCCGACTCAGACAACATTCGGTCGGCAGCCGGACCCTGCAGGCGCTTACTCCGGGCCGGAGTAAGCGCCTGCAGGGTTGGGCAAAAAAAGGTTTTTGAAAACATTTTTTTAAAATTTTTTCGGGGGAACAAAATGTTCTAAAACGTCCAAAAATGGCCTTTTTGGGGGTTATTTTTTGTCATTTTTTCTCAAGGGTTGAAAAATTTTCTTCACAAAATCACCTTTTGGGGCATGTATTTCGTATCTAAGATGCCCCAAATGATGTTATTATACCTTACCGCGATATATGGGACACAGTATGCGTGTACCTACATGGTACTTCGATGTCATACCCCATCAGGTCGGTCATATACGACTGATTCAGCTGCCCGACAAGTATTTGTACAGCTTACATTCTCAATTCTGTGTGGTTTCATGAGTGAATCTTGCTACATAGTTCGATCATAAACTGTTGTGTCTGATATTGGTCGCACAATGACTTTGTAAGAATTGGTCAACTTTTTTCCTGAATCGTAAAGAGGGAAAGTGACGGGACAATGACGTTGCGTTGCGCGATCGCACACAAAACATGCAACCAAGGGAATGTTTCAGACCCGCAGCAACGTGGGAGCACTGCCAGATTATTTTCAGCTGAAAACGCACAATTTCTGCGTTTGTGTAAACTAGCGCGGAGAGCGCGGGCCCGCATCAGATCACCCGCAGCGCGTCCGTGGGCCCAGCAGGGCCCTCGGTTTTCGCGGACCCTCATACCCCAAACTTTCTCTGAAGATGTCAGCCTACGTTAAGTTGTTGTTTGCGTATGTTTTGCGAGCGTATTACACAAACAAGTTTATTGTGCTTCTGAAACGTCGACTTACTCTTGATAAACACGTCACGTCAGTCACATGCCTAAGATGTCCTCTAACACATGCCTGCGCTGTATTGAAAAAAAGTCCCCTCCATCAGAAGTCCCCCTCAGAGCATGGCTGCAAAATTGAAGCCCGATCGCAATCGAACACCCCTTCCTTCCAATAAGTATACAGTTCTTCGGTGCCCTTGCCAAAGTATGTACATCACGGGCTCATAAACATAGAAGTCTCTCCTAGAAACAGAAGCCTCCATTTGGGCCTCAGAGCATGGCTGAAAAATAGAAGCCCAGGCTTTTATCGTTTTATCAATACGGTATGTTTTGATCGTAAAATCTCATGAAAGAACTACATTATGAACACGTGGTGTTTTTGTCGTTGAAGCCCTGAGATTGTTTATCAATCTGTTTCAAACAACCTTGCTGCGGTTGTGATTTGATTTTGCTTGAGCTTGTTACGTTTTACAAGCGGGCTTCTCCAATGTGTTCCAATTACAGTCCCTGGAACTCAGTTAAGTGCGGAATTCAGAGATGAAACTGTGCATAATATAGCTATAGTCCAGCCACGAACATATGAGAAGACTTATTTTGAAGTTTTCTTCAACGGATCCAATAATGTTCCGGTTCCACGTATTTCGGAAATGAAAGAAAGAGAAACGCATGTATTTTTTAAGAACTCGCTTTCCATCTCGGTGCGCAAATTCCCTTTTGTTTGACTCCCAAAACATTTGTGTGTTGAACGATGTTGCTGTTCGCGTAAGCACGCAACAAATTGAGGTCAGCCAGCTGGAACTTGTCATCATGTCTCTCGGCCCAATCTCTTTCTTTTGTTTGCGAAAACCCGTGTAACCGGCGCATTTTTGATTCTGGCCAAGCAAGCTTTAAAAAGAGTCGTCTCATGAGCACGTGGGTGGACTATACATAATGTACATATGTATGTAATGTAATGATACATATACACGAACCCGGATAGGTGTCTTTGAAAAGGGGGCTATGACTGCAAAATTCTGGCACCTCAGTAACCTGGAGCTGCAAAACATGTGAAACCTTACTGCACGACCTAGATATATGTTAGCAACAATGTTACAGGTTGGCATGGCACGAATAGTAATTATGCCGTATCAGTGTGAGCCACGTTAAAAACCACCAATAAATCAAGAATTTATTTAGCATTTATGATGGAAAGCCATCCACGAAATTCGATGCCGTTGAGCGTGGCTGAGGCGGAAAGCGAGCGTGAACCTACTGTGGTTCGAGCCGAACACTTGTCGTGGTCCGGTTTGGAAACGATCGAGCATAAAGAAGCACCAAAACGCAAGGGGACTTTCCCCGGGTTGGCCTACTGTAGTTTTCGACAAATACCATCCATGTTCCTTCATTTACTCCCAAAATTAGCCAGTTACACACACAGCGATATCAAAGTTGATGATCGGATCGGTCCTGCCTTGGCCACTTGACTTTCTCTTGAATTAAGATCATTAAAATTTAGTGATGCCACAAATTTTGACCAGCGTAAAAGATATTCCTTGGCCCGAAATTGCTCTTAAGCTAGACGTAAAGTTCTTAATATCCTTAATGAAAGAATTATCGGTGACCAAGGCAAGTCACATCCGATCCGATCACCAAGCTTGATATCGCGCCTTGGTGTGGCTTTGGACTTACACCTATTATGTGGCGCTGTAAGTGACAGTGTAGACCTCAGCCTAAACCTGAGCCTATACCAGACAAAATCTCACTGTTGTACCCTAATGAATACCAATTTTTCTCCGTCTCACCAATAGAATCACCGAGTTGTCCGCCCACGGTCTGTCTCTGTTTCGACACAATCGCGGCTTGGCGATGCGCATTTTCTTCGGAATGTTTCTGCTCGGAGCGTGGGGTCTCTGCGGTTTTCAGATTGCACAGGTCAGAACTTTAGGCCAACCTATTTGCATGTGTACATTATGATTAGAGAACCCTGTATTTGATATGTATATAGGCAAACTAAAAATACGCCAACACGAGCCCGATTTCGGAGGTGGTGAATTTGAAAAACGCAAAGAAAGAGAAAATCATCATGCTCCATGCTGTATGCCACAACGTGTAACGCTTCCCAAATCAGCAGCCACGTCATGAATGTTTAACCATTTTGCCAGCTCCGAAATCGGGCTCGTAGTTTTACTCGTAATTGGCGTAGTTTTACTTTAGTTTGATCTTAAACAAAACCGCAGCCAACACTTTCTCTTAATTCGGCATTTTATACGAATCAGGTTGTCGCTATCTACCTGCGGTACGACGTCAATGTCAACGTTCGATACTGGCAAGACACGGATCTGGAATTCCCGATCGTCACCGTCTGTAACCTGAATCCGGCACGAAGGTCGGCGCTGAAGAAAGTTCCGAGGACCGGGAAGTACGTTTTAAATTTTTAATTTGATTTAATTTAATTCCACTTTTAAAATTTTAACTCTTATGCTATGATGAGATTGGTGTGCATGCAATCTTCTGCATTAAATATGCTCAATTATTATACAAAAATTATTATATTCAAATAAGTACGAACCGTGATCCACACAGGAAAATCTTCGCCTCGCTGGTTGAGCTTGAGGAATCGATCATTTCGAATCGCGAAAATGGCACGGTACCGGAGGGCGGCTTTTCGTCGCGCGAACAACTGCAGAGCGAATTGCGCTATCTGTTGTACGAAAACAACGTACATATTAGTCGTAATTTATAACTATTCGGTGAACTTCGATGTGACAAGAATAAACTTTAATAGGTGAAATACACGGAAGTCGGCCACAAAAAGGAGAAGATGTTTGTGCAGTGCTTGTTCCAAGGGCGTCATTGCAGAGCGGACGCGTTTCGCTACTGGCCACATGGCACTTACGGTGAGTGAGTTATATGTTGGGCGTTGAAAATTTCGTGTGGTGTTGGGGCGGACTTAGGTTGAGCACGGAATCCGGAAATATTTAAATGCAAAAACTTTGATCTATTTTCGGATGCGGAACAGCATCTGCGTTTTCAGGGAAATATTTCCGGATTCCGGTTTCCGGATGAAATGTGAAAAACGCAGAACTCGGAAATGTTTTGCATTCCTTTGAAAACACAGTGAAGTGAAATCTGGTCGAAGGTTAACTCCGTGTTCCGCAAAATTCATCCGGAAATCGGTTTCCGTGTTCAACCTGCTCCTGCATGTATGTAAGTCCGACCCAAAGTAATGCGTTTTGGTGGGTGTTGGGTGCAAACCCAAGACAAATTTGTAGGTTTGCTTTGTGGCGGTGCACGATGTTGTATAATAACGGGAACGCACGTACAATCCGAAATCGTTTGTGCACAAAAAATGACTTTTGTACGTCTGGGAATCGAACCCAGGCTTCGTGCCTTTCCGGGGCAGTGCGATGACCACTAGGCTAACGTACCAGTCAATCCTCGCACACAAACTTGACGGTTTTATACGTACGCAACTTGTGGTTGCCGTTTGCACCCCGTGTTTTACTGTCCAACATACAAAGACAGCTGTGTGTATCACACCAACAAAGTGTGAACACACACAATAGACGCTCTGCAGGCGAAATAATAGCAAATTTGTAGGTTTGCTTTGTGGCGGTGCACGATGTTGTATAAAACCGTCAAGTTTGTGTGCGAGGATTGACTGGTACGTTAGCCTCGTGGTCATGGCCCTGCCCCGGAAAGGCACGAAGCCTGGGTTCGATTCCCAGAAGTACAAAAGTCATTCTTTGTGCACAAACGATTTCGGATTGTACGTGCGTTCCCGTTATTAAACCCAAGACACTTGGTGGAGGAAGGTTGAACTCCTCCATAATCAAATTTCAAATGTTTGGCATAATGCACGGATCGGCTGAGGGCTTGGCCTAAGTCTAAGCCTAACCAAGTGTCTTGTGGGGTTTCCCAAATGGCGTAAGTAATGAGTTTAATTAGAAGTTCTTGCATGCTGATGAAATTTCTACTGAGGAGGCTTTCAGTATCTGGTCAGTGTGGTTTTGAAATACGAACCCAAACTGCAAGCCAAGTTCGATGCACTTGGCAAAGTTTGGCAGTTGTGGCGCCGGCATTAAGAAGAACCTTTTCTCTGGCGGTCTCTGAAACCCACGTCGTTTTCCGATTGTCTTGCCATCTGCTCGGTAATAAACCGAATATGCTTCGAGGGGTATAAGATTAATTAGATTCTATACCCCTTTACTTAGTTTCTGCTATATTTCGAGGTTTACACAAGAATAAATTCGCATTACGCCAATACATCAAATGAACTATATTGTCGGCTCCATTTACCATGCCAGATGAAAACAGGAAAATTCCCTTCACAGGCGCGTGCTACACAATCAACATCAACATGACAGATCGCGCCAATTTCGTCGGCCCTAAGTTCGGCATGGAATTGGTGTTGGATGATGACGCCGATGAGTACATGCCCAGTCAATCGGCTGCGCTCGGATTCAGGGTTTGTGTGTGTATCTGTGTTAGCAGTCGAATCTTCCTTGACAATTTTTATTGCCGAGGCCAATAAATTCAGCCAGCGTAGAAACTGTTGTCAGGCAGATCATAAACAACGTTTACGATGGAGCAACGGCTCGATGTTTTACTATGCTCATTGATTAACAAAGTTACGTGACCAAGACATATCCAATCCGACACGAGCATCAAGTTTGATGAGAACTTATGTATGTTATAAAAAAATCAGATGATCGATATGCATTGCAGTTCTCGCATAGTTTGTTGATTTTAAGAAATGTTTTGATGATGTGTGCGACGCTGCTATTATTTTGGCGAATAATTTCAGATCGGCATTAACCACGAGGCGTACCCACCGACACCTGCCGACAACGGTATCAGCATTTCTCCCGGATTCCGCACGTCGGTTGGCCTGACGAAAACACGAATCCATCGACTCGATTGGAAACGCATGGGCGGGCGACCGTGCGGCGATGATAATGAGCTCATGAATCAATACGCTATCGGGTTGTGGGTCGAATTGACGGTGTTTCTTTAAACGCTAGAACTGGGTATATTTCATACGTGATAACTACATATATCTTACATCGAATCACACCCCTCTTCAACACAATTCGCATAATAATCAGAAGATTTATTTACATAACACAGCTGACGCCGGAAAGTGGGCCTCTCCAGTCGAAACATTACGATAGGCCGGACCTGAATAAACTTACAGCAGCAATATGATGTTTCCAAGCTAGAACTGTTTGTGTGTAGAGCCGGAATTTGCTATTCAAAATGTTTCAGTTGGAAAAACATCACCGGCCGCCTCAACTACACTCGACCGCTGTGTGTCCGTTCATGTTATCTGGAACACGTCGTGAATCGATGCGGATGCGTGGATGCGGAGACGATGCCTTACGAATACAGGTTAGACCAGAGTTAACCGGACACTCGGAGTAGTTGCATTTGACAGACTAAAATTTGAATCATTAATCAGACTACGCTTGCAGTATATCTTCAATTTTCAGGGGTGACGCGGGTGACGTCGGTGAGCGGCGAAGGTCGAACGATTCAATGGAAGCCTGTTACTACAAGAACGACGAGCAGAACGAATGCAAGAAACGGGTACATGGTTGCACAATGACCACATGAGACTCCATCCAAACATTTCCATGGAGCACGTCTCGCCACAGATCACAAGCGTTCTACTTATATTTTTTTCCAAAACATTTCTGTCGATGTCACAGTCAAGTTGCTTGAACCCAGTGAGTGTGATATCGGCAAAAATGTTTTAGAAAAAATATAAAGTAAATAGAACGATTGTGACTTGCAGCGAGACGTACTTTACCAATCAGGAACAATTTTAGATGGATTCTTATGTGGCCATTGTGCGACCAATACAGTCGTACCAGGAACCAATTTTAACAAAGAAAGTTACTCGCTTTGTCATCAGCAATCACGTTTTCCGCGCATCTGCAGGTGTTCATGGACATTGAAATGAACAAGATCTGCTACGAAGACATCTGCCCGCAAGAGTGCGTCTACACGAATTATCGGCAAACGATCACACAAAGTCTCTGGCCGCGACAGGAGTATCTCGAGTCGAAATTGAAGATATGGGGTCATCGGCGGCCGGATCTGGTGAAGATTTCCCATCGAAGGCAGCGAACTCAGATTGCACGACACCTGGCGGCGCTGACCGTGTTTTTTGAGGTGCCGTAATTTTCGTGGCGTTGGGGGTGGATGTTTTTTCCTTGCACTGATCAGATTAGCCTTAGTCGAAAAATTAATGGTGGTGATGCGTTTGAAATGGGAATGGGCATGAATTCGGGAGTGACATTCGATGTGTGTTGGTGGATAAATGTTGGGTACATGCAGATCTCAGACTTTTTTTGTCCAAAACCTTTCTCAACCTCCGCAGTCACCCGAATATCAACTGATCGAACAAAAGCAGGCGATGAATTTCTGGCAGCTGATGGCAGCGATCGGCGGCTCGATGGGCCTGTACGCTGGAATGTCCTTTCTGTCGTTGATTGAGTGTCTCGACGTTTGCGCGCGACACGTTCGAAAATGTCGACCTTCGCACCTGCAGAGCCCGGCGCGCTTCGCCACACGTCATGTGCAAAAGTCGCTCAGACAGTTGAAATTGCAAGACAAGCTGGACAGAGAGACGACAAACAACAACATATGACTCTCGGATTCGGAATGGCTTCTGATGCCGATGCTTATATTTTCAACTTGTTATTGCTTGTTATATCGGTTATTGTATGCTTATAACTTTGTGACAGCGTGTCGTACTTGTACGTGAGGGATTATTTCGCGATCATGTGAGGTACATACCTAAACAATATACACATGAAGTCAGTCATAAAGCGAGTATTCTACAGAGCACGAAAAATGCCATGTTTGTGACAAAATAATATTTCTATCAGGGCCCACCCCGACATGCTCTCCTTTGGTTACGTGATTTGGTTTCTTGTGCACTGTTAAGTCTATTTCATTGATGGTTTAGTATGGAGTTCAATAAATATATATAGGCAAACTACACCAACACGAGCCCGATTTCGAAGGTTGTGTGTATTCAAAACGAATAGAAAGAGAAAATCATCATGCTCCATTTTGTATTCTTCAACGTGTAACATATCCCAAATCACCAGCCACGTCAGAATGTTTCACCATTCTGCCAGCTGCGAAATCGAGCTCACGTTGGCGTAGTTTGCCTTTACCTGAAATCATTTGCTATCTTGCAACATAACAATACTTCACGCTTCACGCATAACTAACCTCACACCATCGTGCGTCCAATGAAAACGAATAGCATGAACCCAAAATCAGTTTTGCTGTTGTTTGGCATACTTGCAATCGAATCGAATAAAATCAATGGTCTGATTAGTCAGCTTAAACAGAAGCATTTTTTGAACAAAAATTTAACGATCGTGGTGGAGCAGAAATATTCCAGGACAGTCGTGCGGAATCCAAAGCATTCAACCCAATTTGACCGTTTACTTGGAGGACCGTGCAAAGTACGCCTCAAGCGCTTCTTTCGAATCAAAACACACAAAGTTGATATGGTGTGAGTGCAATGCTCGGTGCAAAAAAATTAATTGTTTAAAATATTTTTTCTTGTATCTTACATTATAGATGGCGAGCCGGCCGTCGCGCACAGTTGGCCGTGGGTGGTTCAGCTGCGAGCACTCACGTTGCTGCAGGACAAAGAGAACAACGTTGAAGGCAGCTTCACTATTGAGCACTCCAAGTACATACCCTACTACATGCCGGATAACAATGATGTTTCAGTTTTTTATTGTGGCGGATCAATAATTGACGATCAACACATCCTGACCGCGGCGCATTGCGTGTGAGTTCTCAGCAGCACTGTTGCGCTAAACGTTTAGATTCATTCATATCGATTGATAGAACGTTTCAGAATTGACGATCGCAACATAATGTTCAAACGTGAGCAAGTGCACATCTTCGTTGGTCAACATGATATGAAACACGATCTGGCGAACTCAAACACGCCGAGAAGAATTGCCGTTCATCCGCGATATAACGAACCGAATGACATGGACAACGACATTGCACGTGCGTGTTGCGACTGATGTTTAAACTGTGTTGAGCTCAATGTCTTATGCCGCCATGTGACGTGGAAATTACATGGACAACAGTTTGTAGACATGTCATGTGTTATAGCTGCCATCTTTCAGTAATTACACTTTCGCGTAAACTGACGTTCAGCGAAACAGTGAGTCCGATTTGTTTGCCGGAAGAAGGTCTGAACGCCGAAGAATGCTGGACAGCTGGCTGGGGGAATGACGAAAGTTGGCTCTTTTCCCGAAATGTCTTGGGTCTCATATTGTCAGATGAAGAACTTTTTCAGAAGGTGGAATGCCAGTGAGACTGCAGCAAACGAAAGTGCGAATAGTTAACCCAAGCTATAGGTGCGACTCAACGCTCAATCCAGCACTGTTCGTCTGCGGCGAAGGCATTGCGCGCAGCGAAATTTGCATCGTGAGTTGAGATCAGGCTGGAAATAATGTGAATTCTCATCACCCTAAGTTGATTCATAGTTTTGATGCATGACTTTCAGGGAGATTCTGGCGGCCCCTTGATGTGCCAGGACAATCACGCAGCTGCCTCGTGGACCATCCAAGGCCTTGTGTCCTTTGCACTTTCACAATCAGACGAATGCAACATTGAGCCATCAGCCTACACGAGAGTGTACCATTATGTGGAATGGATCAAAGAACAAATCGAATGTGATCGAACAAATGACCATTCGGGCTGTCCGCAATGGAGGTCTAGTGGTGATACTGCACACAGCAGGCGTTTGGCAACTGATACTACACTAGTGACCTTAGCGATAGTGCTTGCTTTTCAAAATTACGACGAGTAAATACTTGTTTAAAAAGGACAACCTTCTGGAAATTCTAGCTTAGCATTGGCATTCTTGACGCACACTGAACAGAAGATAAAATTGCATCTTTGAAGCTATAATATTTGTAACGCAGAGAAACCATTCCAATAATTTTTGTTGCTAATTTTTGTAGCCTTCCATCGCAAGTATGGAAGTGTCCCATGTCCTTCACCGACAAGGATAGACATCGGATAGCTGCGGTTGCCCTTCAAATTCGATTTTCTGCACTCCAAAACACCTTTGTGCATGCGTTTTCAGCCCTAGTTTACAACCATTATGTTCCGATTCGTTATTCATTCACTCCGATTCAGCCAGTCTTGTCCTTTTGCCACACCTGTCGGGTAGTTGGTCAGATGCATAAAATAGTGCACAGTGGTTTATAAAAACTTTTTTATTCGAGCCCCATTTTAAATTTTTTTAATTAAATTTTTTTTATTTCAGCCAAAATCTGCCCAACACGATAAAAAAATGAGCGCTCAAGGACAAAATAGGGCTATTTTTGTTACATGTGTTCTAAGTGCATATAAAGCACAGGTGATACGAAAACCATGCTATCCAATGGTCGATAAGTACCAACCATAGTCAGGTACACACCCGTACCCTTCCCCAGGTGGTGCGGGTGTGATGGTATGGCTTTCTGATATTCGGGATAGGAATTTTGCGTGAAATTATTGCGTCTAGGTACACGACCAATGCAAATAAGCCGCACATAGTGTGAATTAGAGTGAATATTGCATCGAATCACTCTTTTCGGGTGTGGAGCATGGACAAATAAACGCCCACCCACACAGTGAAAAAATGGGAATTTACGTCTGAGTAAACATCTGCAAAAATGTTTACTCATGTTTACTAATGTTTACGCATGTTTACTCTAATGTATTAAGATAGGGGCTGAAAATGCGCAAACATGAGTAAGCATTTTTCTCGAAATTTACTTTTGCGTAAGCATGAGTAAACATTTCATGGGGTGATATTTTCGAAACGGTGTAAAGGTCGGTGGAAAGCTCGGTCGACAGCTCAGTGTGATAGACCTCGGTGTAAACTTGAAACATTCCACGTTAATAACAGGCAATGTTTCTCGTTTGCATTCCGAGCTACGCCGACCGAGCTTTCGACCGAACTTTACGCCGACCTTTACGGCCAACTGACTTTTACACCGTTTCGAAAATTCCACCCATAAATTCTTTCAAATCTCGTGTGTTCTCATTATTTACGCTTGTTTACGCAGAACAAGAATGTTTTCTCGTAATTTATGTCAACATAAACATTGGTTTGTTTTGTTTTGTTTTTGTTTGTGCGTTCTCGGTTACTACGTTTGACTACCGAGACTATATATCTGATGCTTAACAAATATGCGTGCTGGGTGACATTGTGGAAATACAACAACAACTCAATAGACAAATATCCTGGACTTTTTGGGGCCACCAACACAGCGATTCAAGCAATGTTTGACATGTTTGATAGTTTGGGCGATCTGCAAATCAAATCAAACATCAAACTTGTCTTCAAGCTTCAAACACCAAATGTGTGAAGCATCAAGCTTGTGGATTCAACATCAAATGTGGCAAATCAAACATCAAATGTGTCTTCAAATATGCGAATCAAATCAAACTTTCCTCCAATACGCGTTGATCACTGGTTACGTGACTATGTACCTAGAGTGAGGAATCCTATATAATAGCATTCCTTTCTTGTATGATTCATTCCTCCCCAACCACCCCCTCCCCCTCCCTCTTCCTGCCCCCCCCCCCCCCGCCCCCCCACTCCTCCCCCCCCCTCCCTTTTTCCTTTTCCCCTTTCCCCCCCCCCCCCCCCCTTTTTTCCCCTTCCCCCCCCCTTTCCCAAAAAAAAAAAAAATTTTTTTTTTTAAAAAAAAAAAATTTTTTTTTATAATAAAAAAAAAATTTTTTTTTTTATAAAAAAAAAATTTTTTTAATATTTTTTTAATTCTAAAACTCAATGGCTTTTTGGGGGTTATTTTTTGTCATTTTTTCTCAAGGGTGAAAATTTTCTTCAAAAATCACTTTTGGGGCATGTATTTGGTCTAAGATCCCCAAATGATGTTTTATACCTTCGTAATAATGGGCAAGTATGATGTGCCTAATGGTCTTATGTCATACCCATCAGGTCGGTCATATAATGATTCAGCTACAGTATTTCTGCGCTTATATTCTAATTTGTGTGGTTTATGAGTGAATCTTGCTTATTCGGCATGTTGTGTATCGGGTGGCTTCGGTGTTGGATCGCCCGATGCCTGTGTGATGCCAGTGTTGCTGTTGTTTTTCTTTTTTTTGGCTTTGGTTCCCCGAATAGTCTAATCACATTGATGTAATGCGACCGATCCGAACCGACCACATCCGATCACCAAGTTTGACATCGACCATCATGAATTGTTACGCAGATTACCAATGCATGATCAAAAGTAGATGGCAGAACAACAGATATAGTTGAATGATTTGCAGGTAGGTTTATGTATATATATATTTGGTAAATTATCAAAAGCAGGCATTGGGTAGAATTTCAAATCTACACCGAACAGAAACTGGCTCCAGGTGCACTTGCCCCCATATAGCCAGCAACGTGCCTTGTCTAGTCTAGCTGACACGGGACGCTTTGAGGAACATTTTCGATCAATTCGATTATTACGATCAATTGTGTGAGTTGATGATTTGGTTTTTTGAACGTCATCTCATCATATTTTGGCTTGCTGCCAAGTCTGAACCTCTGTACTGGTTTAGTCACGTGGCGTTCTTTTGGAAGAATACTTCCATTGGGTTATTTTTATTTGGAGTCGCTAATTTCGACTCGGCCAACAGTTGTTCCAAAAACGTGCGGCATCGGCAAGTTTATGTCATCGAGACAAAATAGTGAATGAGGCAGAACCTGACCAATCACCAAACTTGATGCCGCCCATGCCCCTGAACATTTTTAAACAAACTAGGTAGAGAATTTTCATATTTTTCTTCAGCTGATGCGCAAAAGATTGTGACGAAAGAACAAGAACACACTCATGTGTGTCGAAAGGGATGGATATCTGTTGGAAAAGAACCAACGTTGTTCAAGATATGAAAGTAACGTCAGATGGTGGCCTGGAGAAAAGAGTGACTCAGCATTGAGTCTTCTGGCAGTTTATGCTAGTTTATCTTCATTATCGACTTCTTAACTTTTTGTGTACTGTTCTTTCTTATTATGACGTGTAAAAAGGAGAATGATTTTCTCAATCGATTTTGCATGTCAAAGTCAAGGGCTTGATGGGCATTTCGAAAACGTGACGTGTATGATTCGTTGTTGAAACGGTTAACAAGAACAAACAAACGAGAACATCGCGCGCACCAGCCTTTACTTTGATCATTCAAACAAGGGGTATTGTATACCAGTGATTCTAAACACACAAAAAATTACATTGTCTTTTGAAGAAACTAGTATCACACCGGAGCCCACCGAGCATGGTCTATCGCAGTTTGGCTTTGATACCGTTGATATTTCCCAGGAAGAATAATTCTTCACGTTTAATCACTTGCGGTTGTTTGCGTTGATCATCAATTGCCAGATACGTTGATTCGTCGCCTTCCATGGCAGACAATATTAAAAGATGTCGATATTTGGGAGAGTTCTGCTCTATAATCAGGGCCAATATATCATAAGAATAGTTTGCGACATTAAATTCATTCGATTCGATTGATTCAGTGTTTATTGTGTCACTCGATGGCGTGTGTCCGATCAGATATTGCGGAAGTGCTTTAATCCTGGACTCGAAGACGACGTCCGCTTCGCAAGACGACACACTCTATCATCACTGCTGGCCTCGGTGTTGATCGATTGTGAAAGGGACTGTCCACGTTGGAAATGTTGTTGTGCTACCGTGAACTCGTAAGTGACCCATGTCTCTGTGTTGCCGCACTGTTGAGCTTCGCACTGGTAATGCCACTCGACCTGCAATACACAGTTTGTTGAATGAACACAGAGGACCTTGGGCTGGGCTGCATTGACCATCTTTTCTGTTGTTTTAGCACGTTTTGATGAAGATCCTCATAAGCAGGTGTTCAAATATCTTATCAGAATGTCAAAATTCGGCTCTATGTGACCCCACTAAACAATGCTGAAAACACCCTGTTTTCCGCTTAAAGCCACGAGCGCTGTAAGTGGAAACGTCTCCACTTAAAGCCTCCTGGGGGCTTAAATTGGAATTTTCTTTCCATTTTTCCATTCCATTTTCCAGGGCCCATTTTCCACCAATTTCCGCTAAGAGCCCCCGGGGGTTTAAGTAGTAAGCTCTGGTAGATTGATTTCTTTTCCGTCTGGTCATTTTTGTCCTTGTTTTTACTTTCATGAGCCATTTTTCCTTGACAGTGATCACAAACACGCTGGTTCTGTAAATTGTGATTCCGTGTCTTGCGTGCACTTGTTCCGTAAGTTATAAGCCAAAATGGCAACCACATTATGGCACCTTACCTATGATGACAGCGATGAGAACTGACCTTGCTGAGGAATTTATCCTGTATTGGTCTCGGCAGCACGCTGATGACATCGTTCATTAGATGTTGCACGTCAAGGCCGTATCTTTTATGGGTCTTGGAGTACGAGCCTGAAGGGGAAACCGCACAATTAGAAAAGCTTTGGAAACGCTCAGCTTTGTTCTTGTGGTTCAGCTGCTAATGCTGGACAGGTAACAAATTTTGAGACTGGCACGCGGTCAACAAGCCACGCTCTGACTTGGCTGTCGGGATGCCGCGATATGGTCAGTTCGCGATACAATACGATACGCACATCGTATCGTATCGCGGCTCGTATCGTCCATATATCGTGATATTATGTCTCAAGCGATTCGACACATATCATCATGCTTTTTAAAGCGATATTATAGTCTTTTTGGTCTACGTGAGCGACAAGTAGTTTGAGGAATGGAAACACATCTGTTGAAATAGAATCACACTTGAGTAAATTTTCATTCATCCACAACTACAATATTGAAGGTTAGTTCACACCTGTTAGAACCGGACATCAGTTGGTCAAATTTTACCCTGTTTAACGTTTGTTTCCGTTCCCATCAGAAATGGATGCAAGCTCCAGACAAAAACGGTTATGAAAGATGAGGATATTATTTTTGGGCAGGCAACTTTTCATCGCAACAGAATCAAAGAACTGAAAGCAAATAAGTGGCAGAAAGAACCGCCACCGGATTGTAGCAAAATTTTCGGCAAATATCTGCCGCCTATATTGTGAACCTCCGTGTAGTGAATTTCTCTAGAAACGTAGTGAACGACTTGTCATGTCCCGAAATTTTCACGTGTCATAAGCGACTATGCAGTGAACATTTCTCCATTCTGTGTGGTGAACGACTTGAAGGTCCGAGTGGTTCAAGTACTGAAACGCCTTCCACTATAGTGAACAAAATTTGAGGTACCAAGGTAAATGAGATGAGGATGGCACAAAATCAGCTGAAGTGAAAAAATTGACATGATTGACGTTATGTTATTCAGAGCGTGAAATCTTGGTATTCATACGTTCGGTTTATGGGCTTATTATTCAATGCAACTGCCACTTCGTGCTAAACTGGTCATGGACAGTGAGGTGAATACCATTATGTAGTAAAAAGTGGATTGTCACGACACGTCACGATCAATTCACAAGATAGAGGGTTACTGCACGAGTGTTCCGTGCCCTCTCAGGTGTTCTCACCAGGTCATTTGTGTCTCATGCATGGTTTGGTATAACTTAGAACGATGTTGAGGTTTGTTTTGATGTTTCAAAACGCATGTCGTAAGGTGTTATCGACTTAATATTGCGATATGTAATTGTAATATTGCGATGTGCCAAAAACCTATCGCGACATGCGTTATCGCGATATCAGCCCACGGCGGACGAGCAATTGAGCAAAGCCGTATTGGACAAGACGACTTTGAGCAAGTGAAAAAGAGCAGAGTCCAAAAGAGCACAACCTAAAAACGAGTAGGCCTAAGCCCAAACACGAAAATAAACCTAAGTGTAAGCCTGAGCCTAAACATGAGCCTGATACCAAAATCAGCCTGAGCCTAAGCCATTGGAACAAAATAGGTGCTGTGCTCTTTTGGCTCTGCTCTTTTTCACTTTGTCAAAGTGGTCTTGCCCAGACGTGCTTTGTCCAGTCGCCCGACCACCCAGATCATATCGTATCGCGTTTTCCTGAAATTACCGTATCGTGTCGTTTGGCACCCATATCGCGGCATCACCTCACTTGGCTGTTTGTTTTCTGTTCTCAAGATCACGAAAAGAACATGAAAGAAAGAAACCTGCAATCATTTTGTCCAATATTTGAAGAAGCTTATGGGTGCACCCTTTATCGCACGTGAGCAGCCTGGCGAGCTCGTTACCGAACTTGAATTGAGTTTTGTTGATCTTTGGTCCTCGGAGCTGCAACACGATACTCTTTTTGAGGTTGATCATTACACCACATCGATTGAGACCGGACTTGGCCTTGGGTGCAGCTCTAGCAAAACCAAAAAGATAGGAAAGCTGACTCACGGCCTCAACATCATCACTCGTTAATATGACTCGCAATATTTGTACGATGGAATTGGCGCTGCACAGTCAGTCAGACTTTCGATTCCGCAGTTGTGGAATTGTCCTTGTTTCTTTGTTCTTCTGAATATTTTTTGAAGTTCTTGTAATTGTCATTTTATTGGTTAAAATGCCAAGAACCAAATGACTAAAGAACTTACCCTGTTGACGACTCTCACGTGTCTCCTAAACCACGTGTACGGCAGTCCAACGCGTTTTAGGGTACGAATTAGAGAACCCGGCTGGGCGGTCTTGGTCGCTAAATCGGCTTTCTGTAGTTTGTCCATCAGCGCCGCCTCACTGACAAACAGCCGCAATACAGACAACCATGAAACATGTTTATCACACATGGATAAACACCCGGAATAGTGATTAAAGCCGATTGAAAATCGAGAATAGCTGATGACGGATATGTTCAAAGATCATAATTGTAGTCGATCAATGGCAAAGCCTTTGACAAAAAGACAGGCATTTCACCATTTTCTGGTTTCAAGCAGTATCTTTTGCCATCAAACAAATCAGCTGCACTGAAAAAGAGCTGTTCAGAAGGCACGCTCGTAAGCGGAGTGCTTAGATATTTGGAAGCTAGACGTGCCAGTCGCGGAAACTCTGTATCATTTGTTGCCCACCATGACAACATTTCCTCGAAACTGAGTCCCCTCGTTCGATGCAACTTTGTGTAACCGTTCAGTTCTAGCTCGACTTGTTCGCGAGTGGTGGTGCTTGCGGTTTCATTACGCTTGGAATCAGCCGTATAGCACCTCTTAGGGGCGCGGCCACGCAAACACGATTGTGGGCCGCGGGTCAGCAATAATTCTATGTCCAATGACCGCCCCGCGTTTGCATGGCCGCACTTGCGGGTGGCGGTTTGCGGGTCACTTGAAACATTTATTTAGCTATCACATACAAAAATGAACCAATCAGCGCTGTGCTACGGCAGTCTGCGACGTTGGCTGGACGCGGATTGGTTAATTTTTGTGTGTTGCAGCCAAACAAATGTTTCAAGTGACCCGCAATCCGCGACCCGCAAGTGCGGCATGCAAACACGGGGCGGTTGTTGGACATATAGAGTATTTTTCTGACCCGCTACCCGCGCCCGCGTTTGCATGGCCGCGCTTTTACAATAGCTTGGTGAATTATAATTGCATAATTTTTTACTTTTTGTCCTCAAAACTTAATCCCGATCCCGGTACTTTTTTGGGCGGGATCGGGATCGGGATCGGGATTGTCTTTTTCAAAATGCCGGGATCGGGATCAGAAAAAGGGCCCGGGATCCCGGGATCGGGATCGGGATCGGGATCCCGTTCGAACACTGTTCAGGACTCCGGAAATATTTCAGGAAAACGCAGAAATTTACATGCAAAAATACTGCGTTTCCCGGAAATATTTCCGGATTCCGGTTTCCGGATTCAACCTAGGTCCGCTTTCACACACGGGTTACTGTAGCCACGTCAAAGTACGGTTGGTTTGCCTTTAACTGATAACAGCATGAAATCAAAACGGCTCCATAAAGGTTACGAAATTCATAATGTCGTTTAAAACGCTTGTGCAACTACCTTAAACAAACAATATTGCAAACAAAGATTTTCACTTGCACAGCAGATTGTCAAAGTTGACCTTTCGCAGATAAACGCGCGTCTGCTGCTTGCTCAGCGCGCCCACTGTTTCAAGCTCACACCGACCTTTCTCACTACTGAGCTTGTAGCCCCAGGGCTCTATTCGGAAAAAGGTGGGAAATCCGCCGTTTTTGTTTCAAACATGTTACCGAAATAGCTTCCGGGGGCTCTATTGGGAACGTTTTCGAATAGTGCCCTAGGAGGGCTCTATTCGGGGGGGGGCTGATTATGGAAAACTCAGGTAGCTTTAAACTAGTTATTGTACAAAAAGTTAAAGAATTGATTTCAAAAGAATCAGTCCAAGCTTGACAATTAGTTGGCGATCACGTGTTCCAAGGAACTTACCAATCGAAGTCGGTGTCTTAACTTTTGGTAATCTCTCAACGTTGCATAGTTATAGTCGTGGTGCGATTGCTGTTGTGTGCCTGAAATTTTATGAATTTGTTAATTACAAAGGAATAAAAGAAAAATGGGCACAAGTTAAGCCGAAAGCGAGACAAAAAGAGTAGCGAAAACAAATGCTCCTGAAACGTACTTGACATGATATCTTTACTGGACTCGGCGCGCTATTCACCAACACAAACACCTGCTTGGTCGAAATGGAATAAGAGTGTAGACATGCTGTGGCCGCCTGTTTTATTAGTGGAAAACCCCAACCCCAAAAACCTAGTACCCCAAAATCAGTATAAGAATGACGTGATTTTTATCGCACTGGATTTTGTATTGTCCATGACCAGAACGTTTTGTGACGTGTCATAATCAAGACCTCGGGGAGCTAAAGTTTGCAGAGACTGACCGATGCGATAGACCTTGGGGAGCTCAAGATTGCAGAGACTGACCGATGCGATAGACCTTGGGGAGCTCAAGTTTGCAGAGACTGACCGATGCGATAGACCTTGGGGACCACAAGATTGCAGAGACTGACCGATGCGATAGACCTCGTTGAGCTCAAGTTTGCAGAGGCTGACCGATGCAATAAACCTCGGGGGAGCTCAATTTTGCACAGGCTGACCGATGCAATAGACCTCGGGGAGCTAAAGTTTGCAGAGACTGACCGATGCGATAGACCTCGTTGAGCTCAAGTTTGCAGAGGCTGACCGATGCAATAAACCTCGGGGGAGCTAAAGTTTGCAGATGCTGGCCGACGCGATAGACCTCGGGGAGCTCAAGTTTGCAGATGCTGACCGATGCGATGGCCCTCGGGTAGCTCAAGTTTGCAGAGACTGACCGATACGATAGACCTCGGGGAGCTCAAGTTAGCAGAGGCTGACCGATGCGATAGACCTCGGGGAGCTCAAGTTTGCAGAGGCTCACCGATGCGATAGACCTCGGGGAGCTCAAGTTAGCAGAGACATACCGATGCGATGGCCCTTGGGGAGCTCAAGTTTGCAGAGACTGACCGATGCGATAGACCTTGGGGAGCTCAAGTTTGCTGAGACTGACCGATGCGATAGACCTTGGGGAGCTCAAGTATGCAGAGACTGACCGATGTGATAGACCTCGTTGAGCTCAAGTTTGCAGAGGCTGACCGATGCAATAAACCTCGGGGGAGCTCAAGTTTGCAGATGCTGACCGGTGCGATGGCCCTCGGGTAGCTCAAGTTTGCAGAGACTGACCGATACGATAGACCTCGGGGAGCTCAAGTTAGCAGAGGCTGACCGATGCGATAGACCTCGGGGAGCTCAAGTTTGCAGAGGCTCACCGATGCGATAGACCTCGGGGAGCTCAAGTTAGCAGAGACATACCGATGCGATTGCCCTTGGGGAGCTCAAGTTTGCAGAGACTGACCGATGCGATAGACCTTGGGGAGCTCAAGTATGCAGAGACTGACCGATGCGATAGACCTCGTTGAGCTCAAGTTTGCAGAGGCTGACCGATGCAATAAACCTCGGGGGAGCTCAAGTTTGCAGATGCTGGCCGACGCGATAGACCTCGGGGAGCTCAAGTTTGCAGATGCTGACCGATGCGATGGCCCTCGGGTAGCTCAAGTTTGCAGAGACTGACCGATACGATAGACCTCGGGGAGCTCAAGTTAGCAGAGGCTGACCGATGCGATAGACCTCGGGGAGCTCAAGTTTGCAGAGGCTCACCGATGCGATAGACCTCGGGGAGCTCAAGTTAGCAGAGACATACCGATGCGATTGTCGCAAAACGGTTGCCTCCGCACCGAAAGGTGCTCCGTTTACGAAGTATACAATAACAGATTGCGCTTTACTTTATTCCATGGTTTTAGTGTAAGACTGAATGGGCGTTGAAAAAGTGAGCACAAAACAAGATATGTATGGATGTGGGTGTACGAATTAATGTATTCAGAGCAGCAGAGCCACAAAGGCGTGTTTGGTTGAATAACAAAAGGCGTGCTTTCTATCTAACTAAAAATACGAAAAGTTACGTACTTCGTTGCTCATAAAAAGGAATATGAAATATTGGGTAGTCGCTCAACTACCAATGCTTATAAACCCGCGAACTCCACGGAATTCGCGACATTCCCCTCAAAAACAAAAGGTTTGGGGACAATGCCAGGAAACGAGATAATGAAAACTAGGATAGAAAAGAATAACTGGTGAAAAAAGAAGCTGGGTTCGTTGGTTGAGTCAGACACATAAAACACATGAAAACGAGCGCACACAATATGATAATGCATGAATCGTGCGCGACAAAATGCACGAAAGACCAGCGAATCACAGTAACAACCCCGATGGGTGAGCGTGGCGCTTTGGACGCGCTTCACACAGCAGCAACCGGTTCTGCGACCAATCACGATGTCGAACAATGTACCGCCATTGGAACGGACTCCATTGCGCAGTGTACCACCATGACACGATGGGCTCCACTGCCAGAGATGGCTATGCGTCCTTTGCTCCTGCAGCGTCACCCGTGATTGCCAGCCAATGTGCGTAGAACATTGCTCAGCGTAGAGGGGCACTCATGCGATGTGTCGGGCACAGAGTAGGTGTCGGACAGTCCGAGAATATCGTGAGCCAGACGGGATCGATCCGAAGACCAACACTGATTCAAGGTCGATGAAATCTGACGGAGACGATTGTTCGTATTCGCAGAGATTGAGACCGAATCAGCCCCGGGCGCAAGTATTGTAGCCGTAGAAGACGCCCCTCCCCAGCAAAAAGGAGATGGGGGTCAGCGCCGAGAGATCGAAGTTACTGGGGGCGCCATGTCGCAAAACGGTTGCCTCCGCACCGAAAGGTGCTCCGTTTACGAAGTATACAATAACAGATTGCGCTTTACTTTATTCCATGGTTTTAGTGTAAGACTGAATGGGCGTTGAAAAAGTGAGCACAAAACAAGATATGTATGGATGTGGGTGTACGAATTAATGTATTCAGAGCAGCAGAGCCACAAAGGCGTGTTTGGTTGAATAACAAAAGGCGTGCTTTCTATCTAACTAAAAATACGAAAAGTTACGTACTTCGTTGCTCATAAAAAGGAATATGAAATATTGGGTAGTCGCTCAACTACCAATGCTTATAAACCCGCGAACTCCACGGAATTCGCGACAGCGATGGCCCTTGGGGAGCTAAAGTTTGCAGAGGCTGACCGATGCGATAGACCTCGGGGAGCTCAAGTTTGCACAGGCTGACCAGCAAGACCCGAGCAAACAACTGACCGATGCGATAGACCTTGGGGAGCTCAAGATTGCAGAGACTGACCGATGCGATAGACCTCGTTGAGCTCAAGTTTGCAGAGGCTGACCGATGCAACAAACCTCGGGGGAGTTCAAGTTTGCAGAGACTGACCGATGCGATAGACCTTGGGAGCTCAAGTTTGCAGAGACTGACCGATGCGATAGACCTTGGGGAGCTCAAGTTTGCAGAGGCTGACCGATGCGATAGACCTTGGGGAGCTCAAGTTTGCAGAGACTGACCGATGCGATAGACCTTGGGGAGCTCAAGTTTGCAGAGACTGACCGATGCGATAGACCTCGTTGAGCTCAAGTTTGCAGAGGCTGACCGATGCAACAAACCTCGGGGGAGCTCAAGTTTGCAGAGACTGACCGATGCGATAGACCTTGGGAGATCAAGTTTGCAGAGACTGACCGATGCGATAGACCTTGGGGAGCTCAAGTTTGCAGAGACTGACCGATGCGATAGACCTCGTTGAGCTCAAGTTTGCAGAGGCTGACCGATGCAATAAACCTCGGGGGAGCTCAAGTTTGCAGAGGCTGACCGATGCGATAGACCTTGGGGAGCTCAAGTTTGCAGAGACTGACCGATGCGATAGACCTTGGGGAGCTCAAGTTTGCAGAGACTGACCGATGCGATGGACCTCGTTGAGCTCAAGTTTGCAGAGGCTGACCGATGCAATAAACCTCGGGGGAGCTCAAGTTTGCAGAGACTGACCGATGCGATAGACCTTGGGGAGCTCAAGTTTGCATAGACTGACCGATGCAATAGACCTCTGAGCTCAAGTTTGCAGAGGCTGACCGATGCAATAAACCTCGGGGGAGCTCAAGTTTGCAGAGACTGGCCGATGCGATAGACCTTAGGGAGCTCAAGTTTGCAGAGACTGACCGATGCGATAGACCTTGGGGAGCTCAAGTTTGCAGAGACTGACCGATGCGATAGACCTTGGGCAGCTCAAGTTTGCAGAGACTGACCGATGCGATAGACCTTGGGGAGCTCAAGATTGCAGAGACTGACCGATGCGATAGAGCTTGGGGAGCTCAAGTTTGCAGAGACTGTGTGGCCTGCTTGGCCACTGGGTATGCAAAGAACTGTACAGCGGTTGCTGATTCTAGCGAGCAACGACGAGCACGAAGCCAAGAACAGACAGATCAGATTTGCTCAGGCTCGGGATTTTTTCGAGGCAGACGGGCAATTGAGCAAAGCACATTTGAGCAAGACTACTTTGAGCAAGTGAAAAAGAGCAGGGGCCAAAAGAGCAGAACCTAAAACGAATAGGCCTAAGCCTAAGCTCAAGCACAAAACTAGGCCTAAGTACCTATAAGCCTAAGCCTAAGCCTGATACCAAAATCAGCCCCCTGTCTAAGCCACTGGGACAAAGTAAGACCGCTGATCTTTTGGCTCTGCCCTTTTTTCTTGCTGCAAGTGGTCTTGCCCAAACGTGCTTTGCTCAATTGCCCGGCCACCCTTTTAGAAGCATTATAGGCTGCAATTGTTATAGCCGTATGACGACTGAGAGGTGTCGCACTAAATCAGTTCATTGAATCAAACTGCCAATTTATGGCATATCTACACTTCGAAACGTTCAGGATTTCCATCATCTTTCGCTGGACTCCTCGTCGAGCACTGCGCGTTCGATGCCAAACAGCTGCAGTTGGCATAACGGCACTGCGATGATGACGCCGACAAAGTACCAGTTTGCGTTCAATCGACTGCAAAGACACGCCATCAAGGCCACATGGATCAAGCTGTCGAGTTGGTGACGCAAAATATTCAAGCTTTGCTTTGTGTCTCGCAAGGCAAGGCTGACGCTGACCTGAACTTGCACTATTCATTTCGGATTCGCGCGGGTTTAGCAATACTGCATGGTAAAGTTGCCAAACTACGCCAAGAGGAGCGCGATTTCGGAGGTGGTGTACTTTGCAAAACGCAATGAAGGAGAAAATCCTCACGCACAACGTTGCATTCAACAACGTGTGACGTTTCTGAAGTCAGCAGCCACGTCTCAATGTTTCACCAATCTGCCACGGGCGCGCGTTCGTGTTGGCGTAGGGTTACTGTACTACGTTTACATCGCTGAAGCCCTTGTTGATACAGGCAATCGCCACCGGACCGTGAAACATCTAGTGCGCGTCTTCCACCTGACACTCGAGCGTTGCGGCCTGGGCGCACGATTATACGGCGCCGGTCAGTTTCTGCAGCGATTGGAGAAATGTATCGACAATCCGAATGCCGTCGCTGCCGGCACCGGCAGCATTCGCACGAAAGAGGGTTCGGCACAAGCGCATGCACGATGCATCTATGAACTGTTCGCAAATTCCGTGCCTGTGACCACCAAGAAACGACCCGATGTTCCACTGCCCGATCTGGAGACCATCGGTGTGTGCGTATGTGCACATATTGCTTTTGGTTGATTTTGCTGTCTTGTTGTGTTTAAAATTTGTTCTGGAAATTGTATTTAAATCAGATATACATCCCGTTTCAGTAGCACATCATGTTTCTCTCGTGAATCACGGTTTCACGGCCGAGGTATGGGAACATCTTGGTCAAGCGTTGGTCGATATGTTTCTGATGCAGGAACAGATACAGGTCGGTGTTCACCACATCTGTTTCCGTCACCACACGTCAGACACACCCTTAAAACCCACAGCTGCGCTTGCAGGGTTACCCGGAAGCGCGTCGCGCCTGGATGCACTATTTTGCGTATCTGATCGACCAACTGTCCAGCGAATTCACGCGACAGGCGCAGCAAAAGGATAGGCTGGCTGATTTGGAAAGAAAGAACAACGAATCGGAACATAAAGCTGAAAACTCAAAATATGGGACGCAAAAGTGTGAAGTTGGCAACAAGAAAAACAGAAAATCGCGATCGGAAGAGCAGCCACCTCCGATCGACGTCGTTGTGGAGCAAAGGCGTGCTTCCACCCTTGTATGAACCATTGGCTTGCAATCTCGTCGTGCGGAAAGATTAGAACAGACATGACATAACATGCTGCCTTTTTACGTCAGGCCAGAATATACAGTATTATTATGCACTCTTATCCTTCATATATTTGTACCTATATGTATATTATATGACAACTCATATTTTTATTTTGCCGCATATATATTTTTATTTTTATCTTGTGAAGTCTGCAACCGACCGTGCAAGCCTTATGAACCGAACTTCCGTTGACATGCATTTAACACCGGGTGATGCACAATGGCATCGATATTTTTGTTTAAGTGTTTGTTTGCAATTTATTGACAATATCTATCTCAAATAAATAAAATATTGCAATTTATTGACAATATCGATTTGCAATTTATTGACAATAAAGTGCAAACAATGTAATCACGCACATTTCGAAACTTTGGAAGTTCTTGATTAGCCAAGCTCTATGCCCTGTTGGTAGGCCACCACAACACAAAGGCAGACAGGATTGTTCCTGTGTGATGTCTACATACAACGTGCAAATACTTGTTGAACCCATCAAATAAAGTACCATAGCATTTCGAGGAAGTGTACATTTCGGTCGTGGTTCCAGAATCCTTTTAGACAACGAAGAAATTTGACTTTCTTAACACAAAATGTGGTCAACCGGAGTAAATTGGGAAAGTATAGCAGCAAGCCCTTTCCCAGTTGCACAAAATGGTCGATCTGTTTGGAACGACCGACCACTCAATTGCAATAACCAACTCCACAAGTGTTAATGTAATGCACCTACCTGGTTTTTTACATGTATGTATGTATATAAATCAATCGCACCCACCCACGGGTGAAACACGGTTGGGCAAATGAAATTATTGCGGTGCATCAAGACGCCACACACTTTCCACAATAATTTTGTATCCAGTTACAATTTTTGTAGCTGGATACAATAGAGCGGAAAATGCTTCGATGGCACGATTTTCTTTCGCTTAGGCAACCCTGAAAACGCGTGTTTGATGAAATTATTTTGCAATAAATTGCTTCCAGAGATGACAAACATTACTTAAAAAATCGGGCCTGGGTGAAATAATGGATAAACAATCAAATTGTATCGAGTTAGGACGGTCCCATTGGTGTGCATCCAGCTACAATTTTTCTCTTTCTTACAATGCGACTTATACAAAATTTTCTTTTGTGGCTGGGTACAATTGTACCCAGTTACAATTGCAACTTCTTACAATTGTATCACTCACAATTGTGACTGCGTGAAGTGACTTTAGTACCTCGGTACAAATTGTAGCATTTTTTGTAAGAACTTACAATTTGTATGAAATAGGGTGAAGAATACAAAGTGGAGGATGATGATTTTCTCTTTCTATTCGTTATGAATACACACCCCCTCGAGATCGGGCTCGTGTTGGCGTAGTTTGCCTTTACATACAGTAGGTAGTGATGGGCTCGCGCCTGAAAATTTCGCTCTTTTTTTCGCTCTTCGCTCTTCGCGCCCGGAGCGAAGAGCAAGCGAAGGCAAATTTCAATTTCGCGCTTGGGCGCGAAGAGCGATTTCGCTCTTCGCTCTTAGAGCGAAGAGCGAGCGAAACTTTTTTACAAATTTCGCTCTTTGATACTGTGAATATCAACAGGCCAGAATTTCGTGCTTTCATCAAAAAAGGAGTGCAGAACAGTTATTGGTCTCACACTCAGTCGCACAATGGGCGAGTCACACTGCCCAGCCCACGCATGAGTGCTCTGTTTCCAATATCGCATCGGAATGGTAAATAAAATACCTTTATGTTCCGTTTACTTCAATTTTGATCATTGAATTTTGAACCAGACATTGATATTGACGCACACTGATACACTTACAACTTACAAGCACCTGATTATGTCCGTGCCACACTACAATACAACAAAACAAAATAGAACAGGGCAAAACTGATGAACAACAGAACAGAACACATGCATGTTCAATCATGATTGTCAGAACACGATTGTCGCCACGCCATATTGTCGTTCTTCTTCTCTGAACTGAAAGAATAATGATTCTTTCTCTAGATATAAACATTAACAACATTTCTGAATAATTTACAAAAGATTTTTTGTTCAAACGCATCAAAGCAAGAAAGCGCGAAAAAAAGAGCGAAACGCTCGGGCGCGAACGAAAGCGCGGCAAAGAGCGAAAGAGCGAAATCGCTCTTCGCGCTTAGAGCGAAGAGCGAGCGAAGGCAAATTTCAATTTCGCGCCTGGGAGCGAAGAGCGATTTCGCTCTTCGCTCTGAGAGCGAAGAGCGAGCGAAGGAAAAAAATTGGGAGCGAGCCCATCACTAACAGTAGGGCAAGACCGCGTTGGAAGTTTGTGAGACTGTTATTTTGGGCGATTCCATGTATTTTCACAAAGTGAACAATCGTTGTTCGTTTTGAAGCTATTTCGCATGGCGAGTTTCACAAAGAGCACAAGTTAGAGCTCTGTGTTATTATTGGTTGTTATCATGGCCATTGATGCGGTTGCACCCGAGATCGCTTGCCAATCTGCTTTGTCTGCCACGCATATGTTTGGGCACATGAAGTACTTTTGTCGCTAAGGTATAGTGTTTCCTGTTTCCATTGGTCCAAGGAAACAAGCGGCCCCGTGTTCTAACTGAACTTCTAGTTGAGGTCGAGATTACAAATCCACTCAATCACATAGCTGGCAAAAACGTGTCAAGCTTGGCCTGTGGAATCTAACAGCAACAATGTTTCACATGCTCGCTGTGAGCTTTCTACGTGTGCGCTGCCAGCATGTCAATGAAACATTTCACTATGTTGGCTGCTGAGTGTCGTGCTTGGATTAACAAGGACACATTCTTAATCTCTTTCATTAGTTTTCTGAAATCTCGACTCCAAACTGGAGTTGAGTTATAACATGGAGTCGTTTGTTTCCTTTTGCCTTGCATAAAAAGGAAATACTATACCTAGGTAGGTACCTACATAACCATGCGCAATCGTGATGCGCAAAACTCACGTTTACCAAGATGCCAACGGTGCTCACGCTCAGGTTTGTTTATTATGTACATATAGTGTTTCCTGTTTTTCTTGGTCCAAGGAAACGCGCGGGCCCGTGTTATAACTGAACTTCTAGCTGAGGTCGAGATTACAATTTCGATTCAATCAAGTAGCTGGCAAAAACGTGTCAAAGTTTGCCTGTGGAATCTAACAACAACAATGTTTCACATGCTCGCTGTGAGCTTTGCACGTGTGCGGTGCCAGCATGTCAATGAAACATTTCACCATGTTTGCTGCTGAGTGTCGTGCTTGGATTAACAAGGACACATTCTTAATCTCTTTCATTGGTTTCTGAAATCTCGACCCCGAACTGGAGTTGAGTTATAACGTGGGGTAGCTTGTTTCCTTTGACTTGCATAAAAAGGAAACACTATATATATCTGGTGATAGTGCATAAGCCCCATTCACTGACGTTTGGAGCGGGTTATGCAGACACAATTTCTGAATGAATGTTTCAGACCTTTGTCAACTCAAACTGCCTAACCCGCTCCAAACATCACTGAATAGGGCTTATATACTAGATATGATAAACAGACTAGTCCTACCTACAGTACATACATATGTTTTCTATATGATTTCTTTTCCGTTCGTTTTCGCTGTTGTCTGTCATTCCTTGCTGGTTCATGCGGCACGGATGCGTGATTTGATACCACCTTTCACGATACTATTCAGAAAGGTACCATATTTGCCCTCAGTGGGGCACCTTGTGTGCTTTACTGTGCATTTTGACCGTGCAGTGGTGAACAGTGTGCTTACAATAGCTCATTGTATCGTTATCGTGCTTTGTATCTTTCATCTGTCAAACATGCCACGCTCCTTTTCATGCCCATGAAACATCAGCACGAACGACAGGCAAGTGTTTACTGCTCATTGCAACCGCCACTTCGCCCGCATATCAAAACTTCTAATAAAAGGACACCAATTGCCCATAAACACACATCGCCCCTACCAAGCTCAGATACATAGAGGGGCAGAATGTGGTGTTTTTAACCGCTGGGGGGCGAGCTAACCCAGCACCCCCAAGCTAACTGAACATTCAGCTGCATTCGGTGCGTGTCGTGCAACTTCTGGGTGCACGTTGTCCTTGGCTACCAAGGCAACCAGCACACTGCATGGGATGTACGGTATTTCACGTGAGGTCTTTTCCAAGTGACATGAGGTATTGTCGCAGCATGAGGTTTTTTGACTTGCGCATGAGGTACTGTCCAGCATGAGGTCATTTCGCACATGAGGTATTGTCGCAGAATGAGGTACCGTCCCCAGACCCGAAAACTGCGACCTGACCACCTATTCAGCGTCATAGCTAGAAATGTAGAAGATTGCGGCAGGGGTCGCGTGAGAGTTTTTTTCTTAATGAATGTTAGTCCAATACATTGGTCACATAAAAACAGGGGGTCAGAATTTTTGTGGACAAAAGCTGAAGGTCCTACCGTGGCCAGACTCTTGAAAAAGTCCTTGTTTTTTTTAAAGAAAGTCAAAACTTTTTAAAAAAGCAAAAAATAAGCATAGGATTTTTTCGACTTTTTCGTCCCCAGAATGCACGAAATTTGCTCAATTTTCACCCCAAAATGCAAAAATATTCGTCTGAAAGTAGTTTTCAGCCACGTTTTTGTCACTTGTGCTCAATTCCAACACCTTTAGTGAAGTTGTTATTCAAGTTTCTTTACATACAGATGCTTTTCTTTCATATTTTCTTCGATCCGGAAAAAGTCCATTTCGCCTACTTAAAAAAACAAAAAACTTTTTTCAAGAAAAAGAAAAAAACGATGTTTTCGTTTTTTTCAACGCTGGTTCTTGATTATGACACGTCACAAAACGTTCTGGTCAGGGACAATACAAAATCCAGTGCGAAAAAAATCACATCATTCTTGTACTGATTTTGGGGTACTAGTTTTTTTGGGTTGGGGTTTTCAACTAATAAAACAGGAGGCCACAGCATGTCTACACTCGAATTCAATTTCGACCAAGCAGGTGTTTGTGTTGGTGAATAGCGCGCCGAGTCCAGTAAAGATATCATGTCAAGTACGTTTCAGGAGCATTTGTTTTCACTACTCTTTTTGTCTCGCTTTCGGCTTAACTTGTGCCCATTTTGCTTTTATTCCTTTGTAATTAACAAATTCATAAAATTTCAGGTATACAACACCAATCGCACAACGACTATAGCTATGCAACGTTGCAAGATTACCAAAAGCTACGGCACCGACTTCGATTGGTAAGTTCCTTGGTACACGTGATCGCCAACCAATTGTCAAGCTTGGATTGATTCTTTTAAAATCAATTCTTTAACTTTTTGTACAATAACTAGTTTAAAGCTACCTGAGTTTTCCATAATCAGCCCCCCCCCCGAATAGAGCCCTCCGAGGGCACACTATTCGAAAACGTTCCCAACAGAGCCCCCGGAAGATATTTCGGCAACATGTTTGAAACAAAAACCGCGGATTTCCCACCTTTTTCCGAATAGAGCCCTGGGGGCTACAAGCTCAGTAGTGAGAAAGGTCGGTGTGAGCTTGAAACAGTGTGCGCGCTGAGCAAGCAGCAGACGCGCGTTTATCTGCGAAAGGTCAACTTTGACAATCTGCTGTGCAAGTGAAAATCTTTGTTTGCAATATTGTTTGTTTA